>SZWC01003846.1:113921-124146 GCA_023375785.1 Penium margaritaceum | reverse complement strand
TCTGACCACTGTGTTTCTGACCACTTTGTTTCTGAACAGTGTGTTTCTGACTACTGTGTTTCACACTACTGTGTTTCTGACTACTGTGTGTCTGACCACTGTGTTTCCGACCACTGTGTTTCTTACCAGTGTGTTTCTGACCAGTGTGTTTCTGACCAGTGTGTTTCTGACCACTGTGTTTCTGACCAGTGTGTTTCTCACCAGTGTGTTTCTGACCACTGTATTTCTGACCACTCTGTTTCTCACCACTGTGTTTCTGACCACTGTGTTTCTGACCACTGTGTGTCTGACAATTGTGTTTCTAACCAGTGTGTTTCTGACCACATTGTTTCTGACCACTGTGTTTCTGACCACTGTGTTTCTGACCAGTGTGTTTCTGACCTGTGTGTTTCTGACCATTATGTTTCTGACCAGTCTCTTTCTGACCAGTGTGTTTGTGACCAGTGTCGTTCTGACCAGTGTGTTTCTGACCAGTTTATTTCTGACGAGTGTGTTTTTGACCGGTGTGTTTCTGACCACTGTGTTTCTGACCAGTGTGTTTTTGACCGGGGTGTTTCTGACCACTGTGTTTCTTACAAGTGTGTTTCTGACCACCGTGTTACTGACTAGTGTGTTTGTGACCACTTTCTTTCTGACCAGTGTGTTTCTAACCACAGTATTTCTGACCACTGTGTTTCTGACCAGTGTGTTTCTGACCACTGTGTTTCTCATCAATGTGTCTATGACCACTCTGTTTCTGACCAGTGTGTTTCTGACCACTGTGTTTTTGACTGATTACTTTCTGACAAGTGTGTTGCAGACCACTGTGCTTCTGACCACTATGTTTCTGAAAAGTGTTTTTCTGACCAGTGTGTTTCTGAGCAGTGTGTTTCGACCAGTGTGACTCCAACCACTGTGTTTCTAACCACAGTGTTTCTGAACAGTGTGTTTCTGACCAATGTGTTTCTGACCACTGTGTTTCTGACCACTGTGTTTCTGACCAGAGTGTTTCTGACCAGTGTGTTTATGACCATTGTGTTTATGAGCACTGTGTTTCTGACAAGTGTGTTTGTGACAACTGTGTTTCTGACCACTGTTTTTCTGACTAAGGTGTTTCTGACCACTATGTTGCTGACCAGAGTGTTCTTGACCAGTGTGTTTCTGACCACTGTGTTTCTGACCAATGTCTGTCTGACCACTGTGTTTCTGACCACTTTGTTTCTGAACAGTGTGTTTCTGACTACTGTGTTTCACACTACTGTGTTTCTGACTACTGTGTGTCTGACCACTGTGTTTCTGACCACTGTGTTTCTGACTACTGTGTTTCTGACCACTGTGTTTCTGACCAGTGTGTTTCTGACCACTGTGTTTCTGACCAGTGTGTTTTGACCACTGTGTTTCTGACCAGTGTGTTTCTGACCGCTGTGTTTCTGACCACTGTGTTTCTGGCCAGTGTGTTTCTGACCACTGTGTTTCTGACCACTGTGTTTCTGACCAGTGTGTTTTTGACCACTGTGTGTCTGACCAGTGTGTTTATGACCACTGTGTCTCTGACCACTGTGTTTCTGGCCAGTGAGTTTCTGACCAGTGTGTTTCTGACCAGTGTGTTTCTGACCAGTGTGTTTCTGACCAGTGTGTTTCTGACCACTGTGTTTCTGACCACTGTGTTTCTGACTACTGTGTTTCTGACCACTGTGTTTCTGACCAGTGTGTTTCTGACCACTGTGTTTCAGATCACTAAGTATCTGACCACTGTGTTTCTGACCAGTGTGTTTCGTACCAGTGTGTTTCTGACCACTGTGTTTCTGACCAGTGTGTTTCTGACCACTGTGTTTCAGATCACTAAGTATCTGACCACTGTGTTTCTGACCAGTGTGTTTCGTACCAGTGTGTTTCTGACCACTGTGTTTCTAACCAGTGTGTTTCTGACCAGTGTGTTTCTGACTACTGTGTTTCCGACTAGTGTGTTTCTGACCACTGTGTTTCTGACCACTATGTTTCTGACCGGTTTGTTTTTGACCAGCGTGTTTCTGACCACTGTGTTTCAGACCACTATATTTCTGACCAGTGTGTCTCTGACCAGTGTGTTTCTGACCTGTTTGTTTCTGACCACTGTGTTTCTGACCAGTGTGTTTCTGACCACTGTGTTCCTGACCACTGTGTTTCTGACCCCTGTGTTTCTAACCAGTGTGATTATGAACACTGTGTTTCTGACCAGTGTGTTTCTGACAAGTGTGTTTCTGACCTGTGTGTTTCTTACCACTGTGTTTCAGACCAGTGTGTTTTTGACAACTGTGTTTTTGACCACTGTGTTTCTGACCACTGTCTTTCTGACCAGTGTGCTTCTGACCGGTGTGTTTCTGACCAATGTGTTTCTCACCAGTGTGTTTCTGACCACTGTGTTTCTTACCACTGCGTTTCTCACCAGTGTGTTTCTGCCCACTGTGTTCCTTACCAGTGTGTTTCTAACCTGTGTGTTTCGGACCACTGCGTTTCTGACCAGTGTGTCTCTGACCATTGAGTTTGTAACCACTGTGGTTCTGACTAGTTTGTTTATGACTACTACGTTTTTTACCAGTGTGTTTCTGACAAGTGTGTTTCTGACCAGTGTGTTTCTGACCAGAGTGTTTCTGACCACTGTGTCTCTGACCACTGTGTTGCTGAGCAGTGTGCTTCTGACCACTGTGTTTCTGACCAGTGTGTTTCTGAGTATTGTGTTTCTTACTACTGTGTTTCTAACCACTGTGTTTCTGACCAATATGTTTCTGACCACAGTGTTTCTGACTAGTGTGTTTCTGACTACTGTGTTTCTGACCAGTGTGTTTCTGACCACTGTGTTTCTGACCACTGTGTTTCAGACCAGTGTGTTTGTGACAAGTGTTTGTCTCACTATTGTGTTCTGACCAATGTGTTTCTGACCACTGTGTTTCTTACCAGTGTGTTTCTGACCGGTGTGTTTCTGACCACTGTGTTTGTGACAAGTGTGTTTCTGACCACAGTGTTTCTGACTAGTGTGTTTCTGAACACTGTGTTTCTGACTAGTGTGTTTCTGACTACTGTGTTTCTGACCAGTGTGTTTCTGACCACTGTATTTCTGACCACTGTGTTTCTGACCAGTATGTTTCTGACCACTGTGTTTCTGAACAGTGTGATTCTGACCACTGTGTTTCTGACCAGTGTGTTTCGGACCACTGTGATCCTGACCGCTGTGTTTCTGGGCAGTGTGTTTCTGACCAGTGTGTTTCTGACCACTGTGTTTCTGACCAGTGTGTTTCTGACCACTGTGTTTCTGACCACTATGTTTCTGACTACTGTGTTTCTGACCACTGTGTTGCTGACTACTATGTTTCTGACCACTGTGTTTCAGATCACGAAGTTTTTGACCACTGTGTTTCTGAAAAGTGTGTTTCTCACCAGTGTGTTTCTGACCACTGTGTTTCTGACCAGTGTGTTTCTGACCAGTGTGTTTCTGACCACTGTGTTTCTGACCAGTGTTTTTCTGACCACTGTGTTTCTGACCACAGTGTATATGACCACAGTGTTTCTGACCACTGTGTTTCTGACCAGTGCGTTTCTGGCCACTGTGCTTCTGACCGTTGTGTTTTGGACTACTGTGTTTTTGACCACTGTGTTTCTCGCCGGTGTGTTTCTGACCACATTGTTTCAGACCACTGTGTTTCTCACCAGTGTGTTTCAGACCAGTGGTTTTCTGACCACTGTGTTTCTGACCAGTGTGTTTCTTACCAGTGTTTTTCTGACCAGTGTGTTTGTGACCACTGTGTTTCTGACCACTGTGTTTTGTGTTGAAAAATCGCCCATCTGCATACCCAAGTGCGGCGCCGGGAGGCGCCGACGAGCCGCCAGAAAGTGGAAACGCTGCTCCAGTGGATCTGGAGACTCAACGGTTTCTCGGATCCTAAGACGGAGGATTGCCATTGAAATTTGACTAATTGCTGAATCCGGTGGAAGTTGTTTCGCCGGAATCGAGCAAGTATCAAGAAAGATATGGCCTTCCAAAGTTGGGGTATGCGCAGCGGCTCAGGAAGCCAGCTGCGACTCGAAATCCGGTCCATAATCGGCCGGATCGAGTAACAAAAAAACCATCTGGAGATGATGCTCCAATAGGCCTGCCGAGGCGTCCGGTGGATGATCCGCCTGATCAGGTGGATCATCCACCGGATCGAGTAGTGCAGGTTGTTTTTTAGGGACATCGCCAAAATCATGGCTCGACGTCCGAAACTCAATAGTATGTTTTGTTACTCGGGGACTTTGTGAAAATTTTGACTGCAGGTCCACGGACAGGTTTCGGACCTCGTCACACCCTCATCACCAAAGACAACCCAAAAGTGGGTAGGGTGTGTGGAAACAGTGCAGGGAGCCCCACACCATGTGCAATGGGATATGCGCCTTGGGAAAGGCGCCTCGCACGTAAAGGAAGACGCCAGGGCGAGTGGTGGCGTCAGGCTTATGTGATGGGTGAGACCTGCACTTCGGCAAGCATAACATGAGCTACCCTTGGCCGAATTGCATGCGGTTTGTTGCGTTGGAAAGCTCATGAATAGGCCTATAGATGTTGTAATGACGTCCATGCTAAAAAACTAATGCAAGACGTTATTATTCCCATTGCAAACTCACTGTCTCTAAATTCCTACGCTCATAGCGTGAGGTGACCAGAAAGCTCACGCTCAGTCTCATATTCGCCCAAAACAGTAGACGTGAACCACTAGAGTCTATCAGACCAACTTCGGGACCAAACCACGCGGATCTCATTATGGCAAAGGGTTATGGGTCCACAGGTCTGATAGCCTCCATCGTTCACGTCTTCCGCAGCGCACGGGATCGTCATCTTGGACGTCGCCGTGAGGTTCTGAGAACTCGTCGGAGTAGCAGCTGCGCACATGGCGCAGAAGGAGACACAACCCATTCAGAAGTATGCGGGCGGCCTGGGCTTTGGGCTATGGAGGTTGCACTGCAAACTGCACCTCTCGCGTAAGGGGCTGCTGGATGTCATGTTGGGAAAGGATGTGCGCATACAGTCGACTGCTACGGACGCGGAGAAGCATGCCTGCGAAAAGAAGAACACGGAGGCACTCTTGCTCCTGGTGTTCGGGACAGCCGAGTCGCAATGGGGCTACTTCCAAGGCTGCAAGCTGACAGCCGAAGCGTGGGAAAGGCTCTGCACCATCCACCAATCCAAGTCGCTTGCAAACAAAATATTTGCAACGAAGCGACTCCTCATGGTGAGAATCGAGGAGGGAGATGATGTCATCTCTGCCATGTAGCAGATCGAGTCGCTCGCCTCGCAATGTAATGACGTGGGTGGTAGATCGACACGCAGCTGCAGACGATGAACCTCCTCATTGCCCTTCCCGGCAGTTGGGGCCCACTCATCACCGTCCTTGGAGGATGGTTGGAGGCCAAGCTCACGTATGACTCGTTCGCAGAGTACATCCGCAACGAGGCACAACGATGGAGCTGCGGGGAGTCCTCGTCTTCCTCGTCGGCTCGTGTTACCAAAACGCGCGGTGGAGGAAGCGGGAGCCGAGGAAGTGGCAGAAAGGGCAGCGGCAAGAGGGACGCTAAGAAGCGTGCGTGCCGCGATTGTGGCAAGGAGGGCCATTGAGCCTATGAGTGCCCGGAGGAGGCCAAGACCGGCGGCAAAAACAACAAGGGCAGGTGGCTCCTCAACGGCAACAATAACCACTTCCTAAAGAAGGCCAACAGGCGGTGCCTGGATTCCGGGGCCGAGGAGCACACCCAAGGCGAGAAGGTGGGGTTCGTCACCTACAATGAGTCCTCCAAGTCGATGGTGGTTGCGAACGACAAAGTCGAGTCAGCGGCCGGCCAAGGCGACGTGGAGGTGGAAGTTGTGGTGGGCGGTAAAAAGGGACTGTGCACAGTCCGTGATGTACAGCACGTCCCCGGCCTGGCTGACATCCTGAGTGGTAGCCGCTTGACGCACAAGGGATATGAGGTGCTCTTCCACAGGAAAGGCGTAGTGGTGCGCATCGACGGTGATGGCGAGGTTGTGCCAGAGGCGAAGCGCAAGGACGGTATCTACAGTGTAAAGACCAAGGTGGTCTCCGTGGCATCCGACGCAACAGATTCGGAGGAGCGCGTCGTCAACATGGCCAAGGGAGGAAGCGCTGATCTGGAGCTCTGGCACCGACAGTTGGAGCATTCGGCGCTTGCAACCGTTAAGGAGATGGCAAAGCGTGACATGGTGCGTGGCCTCGTCATCCACGATGCGACCGCGGCAGTAGATACAACAGTGTACAAAACGTGCAAGCCTTGCATTCTGGGCAAGGCGCGGCGCAAGTCGTTCAATGAGAACAAGGCTCGCGCAAAGGATCTGCTGGAGGTCATGCATAGCGACGTGTGCAGACCATTCAAAACGCCGTCAAACGGCGGCTTGAGATACCTCGTCACTTTCATTGACGATTGCAGCAGGAAACACGACGTGTACTCCATGAAGCGGAAAGGCAAGGTCCTGGACCGTCTGAAGGAGTACGTCGGAGCAGTGGAGAGGCAGATTGGCCGGAAGGTCAAAGCGCTACGCAGCGACAATGGCGGAGAGTACGTGGGCTGCAGCGGGTGGATGAAGCAGCAGGGGATCAAGTGGAAACCCACTACGCCGTACTCGCCACAGTCCAATGGAGTGGAAGAGTGGGCGAACCAGACGCTGCTCAACATGATGCGGACCATGCTTGTGGATGCGGGGTTGCCGCAAGGATTCTCGGCAAAGGCTGTGCGTACAGCGAGCTCCACCATCAACCTCACCCCAACAGCGGTGCTGAAGGGTAATGGCGGCTGGAAGACGCCGCAGGAAGTTTGGAGCGGGCGCAAGCCAAACGTGGTGCACCTGAAGGTGTTCGGGTGCAAGGCGCACGCGATGGTGCAGGCGGCGCAACAACGCGACAGCAAGCTTGAACCGCGGGCGAAGCCATGCTTGTTCCTCGACTACGAGAGCGCACAAAAGGCGTATTGGGACCTGCGCACGCAAGAGATCATCCGCAGCCGTGACGTCGAGTTTGAGGAGCAGCAGAGCTTCAGCAGCAGCAGCCTCAACATGAGCGTCGGGAACACTCAAAAAAAAGGGGATTTGTTCCATCTCTTTGACTACGAGGAGGCGCCGTCAGACGCGGAGGTCGATGATGTAGTGTCGGAGCGCGGCTGTGCAGCTGGTGGAGCAGCCGACGTGGAGGACTTTGACGATGATACAGCTTGGCTGGAGATCCAACGGAATGATCCGTCGAAGGAGGCACCGCGGGTGCCAAAGCGCGCACTCCCGGCGGACTTTGCATCGAGCGTCGGAGAAAAATCCTTCGGACGTGCCGCCCGTCTGGTTGATGGTTCAGCGGAGCAGGAGGAATCCTTGGGAAGCCATCCGGTCAATGATTCACCGGAGCGGGCTGAGTTGGATTGATTGCAGCAGAATGATGAGACGCCGCCAAAACTGCCGCGCCGCCGCGGGAGGCAGCGGAGAGCGGGGAAGCGTTTCGACGCAGGCACCGGTCGATGGATCAGCATGATGCGGTGCATGCTGGTTGCCTCAATGGAGCCGACGACCGTTCAGGAGGCACTTGCACGGCCCGAGGGAAAGCAGTGGGACGCCGCCATCAAGTCTCAGTTGGCGTCCATCCATGTTGCCTTCGACTTCCGACTTGAGGGGGTCAAGTCGGAGTCGCCAAGTCGGTCTACGTCGACTTGGACGTCGACTTGACTTGACCCCCTCTTTTTAAGCCGGGGTCAGTTTTCACCCCTTGTGTCATAAGGGACTTGACAAGTATTGACAGGCCATTTTTTTTTCCTGGNTGTGCGTGACATGTGGCAAGAGTTTGACGAGTACTCTCATCAAACCGGGTAGCAGTTTGACAACCCGTACGAAGCGCATCCACCGTCGGACCTTCCGAGGAGTCCACTTTCTGGCACATCCTTTCCATGCAGTTGACTAGCCGAACTTCACTCTGCCCCACTCGGCCGCCATGGCTGGGAGGGGTAAGTAGCCCACGTGTGCACAAGTGGCTGCCTCACCTAAGCTCCCTGTACTCTCCGGGGACTTCCTCGTCCGGGCGTTCAGCAAGTTCTTCCGACCCGTACCTACGCAGGCAGGCTATCCCGGGTTTCAGTGTGGAGTATGCGGTGTCATCAAGGCAGGCGGTTCAGACCGCATGCGCGGTCATGTCGGAGCAGCCGTGCACAACATCCTGAAGTGCAAGTACCCTCCTGCTGCTGCCCGGGCCATGCTCGGCCTCCCGCCTCTGGCTAGCCCACCAGACGCCTTTGTTCCATATGACGAAAAATTTTACAATGGCCAAGGAGAAGCATGGGGGACGAAGGACCAGCCCGTGGACTGGCAAGAACTGGTCCGAGAGCGGAAGAGACAGGAGGCAAGAGCATCGGTGGGTGTGGGTGGAGTTGGTGAAAGCAGCGGTCCGACAGATGGCGTTGACAACCCTACCGGCAGAACATCCGCCACCATTCCCGACTCATTACGCAGCTCCACTTCCGTGTCAGCTTCCTCTCTCGACCTGGCACGGCAAACCACAATGCCCGATCACATTGCCAGCGCTGCCAACTCTCAGTGTCAGAAAACAATTGTGCGGATCATGGCAAAGAATGCACTGGAAATTTCCTTCTGCCGGGATCCTACCGTCCTTGAGCTGGTGGAAGACGCACGGCGCACAACCCCCGCCTTCAGACTGCCCAGCCGAGACAGTGTCACTGACATCATCCTTCCAACGCTGGATGTGGAGCTCGAGGAGTTGGAGGCCCCTCTTCGCAGCGGATGGGATATTTTTGAGGTGAGCATAGGAGTGGACGAGTGGTCTGACATTCAAATCAGGCCANGTGGCTCACCTTTTCTTGAGGGATGCCAGTGGTGTTGTCCGTGATGCCAACCACGTGGCAGTCGTGATTGACGGTGCCATTGCTGAAGTGGGTGCTGAGAAGGTGGTGATGGTCATCACGGATAACGCCTCCACCAACAAGAAGGCCTACTTGGAGCAGAAGAATAAGTATCCATCTGTTTTCTTCACCCATTGTGTTGCACATTCCCTGGACCTGGTTTTGAAGGATGTTTCTAAGACAGAGTGGGGAGCGACTCTGATTTCCAAGGCTGAGAGAATTGTGTCAGTCTTCATGAACAAGGACTTCTTGAGGTCCTGGCTGAAAACCGAGGGAGGAAAGGTACTTCTGCCAGCTGTTGCTACTCGTTTTGCATCCGTGTACAAGATGTTGGAGCGCCTGCTACAAATGCGTGACGTTCTGGTGAACATGGTTAACTCCACAAAGTGGTCAGAGTTTGGAACTGTGGGCAAGGATGCAGGATGGAAGGCAAGGAAAAAGGAGGTGCGGCGGCTGGTCAGGATGGGAGTATTTTGGGTGCAGTGAAAGCCATGGTGAAGCTGATGTTTACCATTGTCCTGGCTCTGCGAAAGTCTGATGCAGGTGGTGGCACTACTGGCATTGTGTTTCAGACTTTGCTGGACACAACTAAGTCTTTGAACAAGCTTGCTGTGTGTAGGGGCAGCCGCCGTGCTGCATGCAATCCGCAGTGGGTGAAGTTTGCCCTTGAACGCCTGAGCATGCGGTGGACTAATCAGATGGCGTGCCCCATTTTTGCCGCAGCACGTCGTTGCCACCCGCAGCATTTCGGCCACAATTTTGATGGCGATGAGAAGATGATCGAGGCCTGGAACACAGTCGTAAATGCGATCGTGCCAGACACCCGGGAGCAGGACCTGCTGTGCGCTGAGCTAGAGGGGTTTGAGAATGGACGAGTGACTCCTGAAGAGGACCCTGCAAAGGCGAGGGAGGTGCAGCGGGCCAAGGAAGCCGTGCAGCAGGTGGTGGCTGGTGAGCTGCCACCATACAAGTGGCATGCCCGCCACATGACAGGCCTCCCAACACTGAGAGCCTTTGCCATGAGGCTCTTGGCGCAGCCGTGCAGAAGTTCTGACAACGAGCGCGTGTTCAGCAAACACGAGCTGATCCAGACCGCACGACGCAACAGATTGAAGGTTAAAACTCTGGAGCTGCTGGTACGTGTCAACGTGCGCCTGACAAGGATGTACGGGAAGAAAAGGGCCAAGAAGCTGACAAGTGAGATCAAGTAGGCTGTGGAGGAGGAGGCTGGTGACAGCGACAGTGAAGCTGACGGTGAGGTTGAGCCAGACGAGGAGGAAGATTTGGTGTGGGATCCATTGATTGCAGACGCTGCAGACGGAGATGACTCAGAGGTGGC
>SZWC01003846.1:80205-110566 GCA_023375785.1 Penium margaritaceum | reverse complement strand
CTGACCACTGTTTTTCTGACCACTTTGTTTCTGACCAGTGTGTCTCTGACCACTGTGTTTCTGACCAGTGTGTTTCTGACCAGTGTGTTTCTGACCACTGTGTTTCTGACCAGTGTGTTTCTGACCACTGTGTTTCTGACCAGTGTGTTTCTGACCACTTTGTTTCTGACCAGTGTGTCTCTGACCACTGTGTTTCTGACCAGTGTGTTTCAGACCAGTGTGTTTCTGACCACTGTGTTTCTGACCAGTGTGTTTCTGACCACGGTGTTTCTGACCAGTGTGTTTCTGACCACTGTGTTTCTGACTAGTGTGTTTCTGACCAGCGTGTTTTTAACCACTGTGTTTCTGACCACTGTGTTTCTGTCCAGTGTGTTTCTGACCAGTGTGTTTCTGTCCAGTGTGTTTCTGACCAGTGTGTTTATGGCCACTGTGTTTCTGTCCACTGTGTTTCTGACCACTGTGTTTCTGACCAATGTGTTTATGACCACTGTGTTCTTGACCAGTGTGTTTTTTACCAGTGTGTTTTTGACCTCTGCAACTCTGACAACTGTGTTTCTGACCACTGTGTTTCTGACCACTGTGTTTCAGTCCAGTGTGTTTCTGACCACTGTGTATCTTACCAATATGTTTCCGACCAGTGTGTTTCTGACCACTGTGTTTCTGACCAGTGTGTTTCTGACCACTGTGTTTCTGACTAGTGTGTTTCTGACCAGCGTGTTTTTAACCACTGTGTTTCTGACCACTGTGTTTCTGTCCAGTGTGTTTCTGACCACTGTGTATCTTACCAATGTGTTTCTGACGAGTGTGTTTCTGACCACTGTGTTTCTGACCAGTGTGTTTCTGACCACTGTGTTTCTGACCACTGTGTTTCTGACCACTGTGTTTCTGACCGGTGTGTTTCTGACCTCTGTGTTTCTGACCACTGTGTTTCTGACCAGTGTGTTTCTGACCACTGTGTTTCTAACCATTGTGTTTCTGACGACTGTGTTTCTGACCAGTGTGTCTCTGACCACTGTGTTTATGACGTCTGTGTTTATGACCAGTGTGTTTCTGACCACTGTGTATCTTACCAATATGTTTCCGACCAGTGTGTTTCTGACCACTGTGTTTCTGACCAATGTGTCTCTGACCAGTGTGTTTCTGACCAATGTGTTTCTGACCACTGTGTTTCTGACCAGTGTGTTTCTGACCACTGTGTTTCTGACCACTGTGCTGCAGACCAGTGTGTTTATGACGAATGTGTTTCTGACCATTATGTATCTGACCAGTGTGTTCGTGACCACTATGTTTCTGACCAGTGTGTTTCAGACCACTGTGTTTCTGACCAGTGTGTTTCTGACCACTGTGTTTCTAACCATTGTGTTTCTGACGACTGTGTTTCTGACCAGTGTGTCTCTGACCACTGTGTTTATGACGTCTGTGTTTATGACCAGTGTGTTTCTGACCAGAGTGTTCCTGACCACTGTGTTTCTGACCAGTGTGTTTCTGACCACTGTGTATCTTACCAATATGTTTCCGACCAGTGTGTTTCTGACCACTGTGTTTCTGACCAGTGTGTCTCTGACCAGTGTGTTTCTGACCAATGTGTTTCTGACCACTGTGTCTCTGACCAGTGTGTTTCTGACCACTGTGTTTCTGACCACTGTGTTGCAGACCAGTGTGTTTATGACGAACGTGTTTCTGACCATTATGTATCTGACCAGTGTGTTCGTGACCACTATGTTTCTGACCAGTGTGTTTCAGACCACTGTGTTTCTGATTAGTGTGTTTATGACCACTGTGTTTCTGACCAGTGTGTTTCAGAACACTGTGTTTCTGACCACTGTGTTTCTGACTAGTGTGGTTCTTAATGGTGTGTTTCTGACCAGTATGTTTTTGATGAGTGTGTTTCTGACCACTGTGTTCCTGACCAGTGTGTTTCTGACCAGTGTGTTTCTGACCAGTGTCTTTCTGACCAGCGTGTTTCTGACTACTGTGTTTCTGACCAGTGTGTCTCTGACCACTGTGTTTCTGACCAGTGTGTTTCAGACCAGTGTGTTTTTGACCACTGTGTTTCTGACCAGTGTGTTTCTGACCACTGTGTTTCTGACCAGTGTGTTTCTGACCAGTGTGTCTCTGACCACTGTGTTTCTGACCAGTGTGTTTCAGACCAGTGTGTTTTTGACCACTGTGTTTCTGACCAGTGTGTTTCTGACCACTGTGTTTCTGACCAGTGTGTTTCCGACCACTGTGTTTCTGACCAGTGTGTTTCTGACCAGCGTGCTTTTGGCCACTGTGTTTCTGACCACTGTGTTTCTGACCACTGTGTTTCTGTCCAGTGTCTTTCTGACCACTGTGTATCTTACCAATGTGTTTCTGACGAGTGTGTTTCTGACCATTGTGTTTCTGACCAGTGTGTTTCTGACCACTATGTTTCTGACCACTGTGTTTCTGACCAATGTGTTTCTGACCAGTGTGTTTCTGACCACTGTGTTTCTGACAACTGTGTTTCTGACCAGTGTGTTTCTGACCACTGTGTTTCTAACCATTGTGTTTCTGACGACTGTGTTTCTGACCAGTGTGTTTCTGACCACTGTGTTTCTGACTACTGTGTTTCTGACCACTGTGTTTCTGACCAGTGTGTTTCTGACCACTGTGTTTCTGACCACTGTGTTTCTGACCAGTGTGTTTCTGACCACTGTGTTTCTAACCATTGTGTTTCTGACGACTGTGTTTCTGACCAGTGTGTTTCTGACCACTGTGTTTCTGACGTCTGTGTTTATGACCATATGTTTCTGACCAGAGTGTTCCTGACCACTGTGTTTCTGACCAGTGTGTTTCTGTCCAGTGTGTTTTTCACCAGTGTGTTTATGGCCACCTTGTTTCTGTCCACTGTGTTTCTGACCACTGTGTTTCTGACCAATGTGTTTATGACCACTGTGTTCCTGACCAGTGTGTTTTTGACCACTGTGTTTGTGACCTCTATGTTTCTGACTAGTGTGGTTCTTAATGGTGTGTTTCTGACCAGTGTGTTTTTGATGAGTGTGTTTCTGACCACTGTGTTCCTGACCAGTGTGTTTCTGACCAGTGTGTTTCTGACCAGTGTCATTCTGACCAGAGTGTATCTGACCACTGTGTTTCTGACCAATGTGTTTCTGACCACTGTATTTCTGACCACTGTGTTTCTGAACACTGTGTTTCTGAACAGTGTGTATCTGACCACTGCGTTTCTGACCAGTGTGTTTCAGACCAGTTTGTTTCTGACCACTGTGTTTCTGACCACTGTGTTTCTGACCGATGTGTTTCCGACCAGTGTGTTGCTGACCACTGTGTTTCTCGTCACACCTTCAATGTGTTTATGGTGCTTTGGTCACATTATCACTGTTCAATGGTGCTTTGATCACACTTTTACTGTGTCTTTGGTGCTTACATCACATTATCACTGCATCAATGGTGCTTTGATCATACTTTCACTCTGTCTATGGTACTTAGGTGACATTATCACTGTTTGAATGGTCCTTTGGTCACAACTTCACCGTGTGTATGGTTCTTTTGTTGCATTTTCACTGTTTGAATGATGCTTTGGTTACACATTCACTTTGTCTATGGTACAGCGCTCACATTATTATTGTTTCAATGGTGCTTTGGTCAAAAGTTGTCTGTGTATGTGGTGTTAAGGTCACATTATCATTGTTGCAATTGTGCTTTGGTCACACTTATACTGTGTCTATGTTGCTTTGGTCACATTATCACTGTTTCAATAGTGCTTTGGTCACACATTCCATTTACATGTTTTTCATTGGTCACATTATCACTGTTTTGATGATTATCTGGCCACACTTTCATTGTCTTTATGGGTCTTTTGTCACAGTATCACTGTTTCTATGGTACACTGGTAACACTTTCATTGTGTGTAGGGTGCTTATGTAACATTGTCACTATTTCAGTTGTGCTTTGTTCACACCTTTACTGTGTCTGTGTCATTTGGTCACATTACCACTGTTTCAGTGGTGCCCTGGTTCCACTTCAACTGTTTCCACTGTTCTTAGGTCACATAATAACTGTTTCAATGGTGCTTTGGTCACACTTTTATTGTGTATATTGTCATTTGTAACATTGTCACTGTTTTCATGACACCGTGGTCACACTTTCACCGTCTCAATGGTGATTAGGTCACATACTCACTATTTCAATGTTGCTTTGGTCACACTCTCACAGTGTCTTTAGTTCTTTGGTCACATATTCACTGTTTCAATGGTACTTTGATCACACTTACGTTGAGTCTATGGTGTGTTTGTCACAATATGAATGTTTTAAAAGTGCTATGGCCTCACTTTCAAAGTGTGTATGGGGCTTAGATCACATTTTCAAAGTTTCATGGGTGACTTGGTCATTCTTTCATTTTGTCTATGGTGGTTAGGTCACGTCATCACCATTTCAATGGTGCTCTGTTCACACTTTCACTGTGTCTTTGGTGCCTCGGTCACATTATTACTGTTTCAATGGATATTTCATCATACGTTTACTGTTTCTGTGGTGCTCTGGTCAGATTACCAACGTTTCCATTCTACTTTGGTCACATTTCCACAATGTCCATGGTGATTGAATCACATTGTTATGGTTTCAATGGTGTTTTGGTCACACTTTCACTATGTCTATGGTGCTTATGTCACATTATCCTTCTTTCAATGGTGCTTTGGAAACACTATAATGTGTATATGGTGCTTTGCTCACATTATCACTGTTTTAGTAGTGTTTTGGTCACACTTTCACTGTGTCCATGGTGCTGGGGTCACACTATTAGTGCTTTCATGGTGCTTTGGGCACACCCTTAATGTGTTTTTGGTGCTTTGCTCACATTATCACTGTTCACTGGTGCTGTGATCACACTTTCACTATGTCTTTGGTTCTTATATCACATTATCACTGTTCATTGGTGCTTTGGTTACACTTTCACTCTATCTATGGTATTTATGTGACGTGATCATTGTTTCTACGGTCCTTTGGTCACACTTTCACAGTGTCTATGGTTCTTTGATTACATGATCACTGCTTTAGTGGTGCTTGGGTTACAGGTTTACTTTCTCTATGGTACTTCACTCACATCATTTTTCTTTCAATGGTTCTTTGGTTACACTTTCGTTGTGTATGTGGTGTGAAGGTCGTAGAAACATTGCTGCAATGGTGCATTGGTCACGATTCTACTTTGTCTATGGTGCTTTTGTCACACTGTCACTATTTCAATGGTACTTTTATCACACTTTCATTGTGTCCATGGTGCTTAGGTCACATTATGAATGTTTCGATGGTGCTTTTGTCCCACTTTCACACTTTCTATGGTACTAAGGTCACATAACCATTGTTCCAATGGTTCCTTGGTCACACTCATTGTGTCTATGGTGCTTTGTTCACACTATAATCATTTTAATGGTAATTTGGTCACTCTTTCTCTGAGTCTCTGGTGTCACATTATCATTGTTTCAATGGTACTTTGGTCACATGTTTAGTGTGTCTATAGTGCTTGTGTCGTATTATCAGTGTTTCAATGGTGCTTTGGTCACACTTTCACTGTTTCTATGGTGGTTTGGTCACAATTCATTTGTTTCAATGATGCTTTGGTCACACTTCCACTATGTCTACGGTGCGTAGGTCACATGCCCACTGTTTGAGTGGTGCTTTGGTATCACGTTTACTGTTTCTATGGTCCTTCGGTCATATTATTGCCATTTCAATGGTGCTTTGGTCACACTTTCACTGTGTCTATGGTGTTGTGGTCACATTATCACTATTTCAATGGTGCTTTGGTCACACTTTCATTGTATTGATAGTGCTAAGTTAACCTTATTACTGTTTCAATGCTTTGTTGGTCACACTTTCACTATGTCTATAGTGCTTATGACAAAACATCGTTGTTCCTATGGTGCTTTTGTCGTACGTTTATGTGTCTAGGGTGCTTTAGTCCCATTATCACTGTTTCAATGGTACGATGGTCAACATTTCTCTATGTCTATGGTGCGTTGGTCATATTGTCACTGATTTAATGGTGCTCTGGTCAGAATTTCACGGTCTATGGTGCTTCGGTCACATCATTGCTTGTCAATGGTGCTTTGTTTCCACTCTCAGTGTGTCTATGGTTATTATATCACATTATTGCTGTTTCAAGGGTGTTTTGGTCACACTTAAACGGTTTCTATGGTACTTATGTCACGTTTTCATTGCTTCAATGGTGCTTTGGTCACACTTCCACTGTGTCCATAGTGCATTGGTCACATTATAACTGTTTCCATGGTGTTGTGGTCACACATTTACTGTGTCTATGGTGCTTTGGTCACATGATCACTTCTTTCATGTTTCTTTGGTCTAACCTTCACTGTGTGTATTGTGCTTAGGTCACATTCAATGGTTACAATGGTGCTTTGGTCAGACTTCTGTCTTTATGGTGCTTAACCGACATTTTTGCTGTTTCAATGGTGCTTTGTACCCACTTTCACTCTGTCTACGGTGCTTTGGTCGCATTAATGCTGTTTCAATGGTACTTTGGTCACTCTTCCACTGTGTCTATTGTACTTTGGTGACATGATCATTATTTCAATGGTGCGTTGGTCACACTTTCATTGTGTCTATGGTGCTTATGTCACATTATCAGTGTTTCAATGGTACCTTGGTCACACGTCTAGTGTGTCTATGGTGTTTTGGTCACATTGTAATTGTTTCAATGGTCATTTGGTCACACTTTCACTGTGTTTATGGTGCTTTGGTGACTCTATGCCTGTGTTAATGGTGCTTTGGTTACATTTTCACTGTCTCCATAGTGTTTAGGTCACATGATCACTCTTTCAATGGTGCCTTGGACACATTTTGAGTGTGTCTATGTTTCTTATGTCCTATTATTACAATTTCAATGGTGTTTTTCTCACAATATCACTGTGTCCATAGTGCGTTGGTCACACTATCACGATTTCAATGGTTCTTTGGTCTCACTTTCACAGTCTCTGTGGTGCTATGGTCACAATATCACAGATTGAATGGTGCTTTTGTAACACTTTCATTACGTGTAGGGTGCTTATATCACATTATCACCTTTTCAATGGTGCTTTGGTCACACGTTCCCGTTGTCTATGGTACTTAGATCACAGTTGAATTGTTTCAATGGTGCTTTGGTCACACTTTCACTATGTTTGTGGTACTAAGGTTACATGAACATGATTTCAATGGTGCTTTGGTCATACTTTCACCTTTTCTATGGTGCTTTGGCCACATTATCACTGTTTCAATGGTGATTTGGTCACATCTTTAATGTATGTATGGTACTTTGGTCACATTATCACTATTTCAATGGCGCTTTGGTCACTCTTTCTATGTGTCTGTAGTGCTTATGTCACACAATCACTAGTCCTATGGTGCTTTGGTCACACTTTAAGTGTGCCAATGGTGCTTTTATCCCGGTATCATGGTTTCAGTGGTGCTTTGGCCACACTTCAACTGTGTTTATGGTGCTTAGGACACATTATCACTGTTTCTATGGTGCTTTGTTCACACTTTTAATGAGTCTATCGTGCTTAGGTCACACTATCACTATTTTCATGGTGCTTTGGTCATACTTTCACTGTGTATATGGTGCTTAAGTCACAATGTAACTATTTTAATGGTGCTATGGCCACCCTTTCAATGTGTTTATGGTACTTAGCTCACATCATCACTGTTTTTACGGTGCTTTAGTCACACCTTTACTGTGTCTATGGTGCTTGTGTCACATAATCATTGTTTCAATGGTACATTTGTCCCACTTTCAGTGTGTCTATAGTGCTTAGGTCACAATATCACTGTTTAAATAGTGAATTTGTCACATTTTCACCGTGTATATGGTGCTTAGGACACATTATTACTGTTTCAATGGTCCTTTGGTCACACGTTTACTATTTGTATGCTACTTTAGTCACATCACAACTCTTTCTATGGTGCTTTGGTCAAAAGTTCACTCTGTTTATGGTGCTTATGACACATTATCAATATTTGAATGGTTCATTAGTCACACTTTCAGTGTGTATACTGTGCTTGTGTCACATTATCACTGTTTCAGCGGTGATTTGGTCACAATGTTATGTGTGTCTGTGGTGTTTTGGTCATTTTATCACTGTTTTAATTGTGTTTTGGTCACGCTTTAACTGTGTCTATGGTGCGTAGGTCTCATTAACACTGTTTTAATGGGGTGCTTTTGGTCACACTTTTAATGTATATGGTGCTTAGGTGTCACTGCCACTGTTTCAGTGATGGTTTTGTTTTACTATCACTTTGTCTATTGTACTTTGGTCAGATTACCACTGTTTCAATGGTACTTTGGTTGTACTTTCAGCGTGTCTATGGTACTTTGGTCCCACTATCACTGTTTTGATGGTGTTTTGATCACACTTACACTGTGTCTACAGTAATGAGGTCACGTTATCACTGTATCATCTGTTCTTTGGTCACACTTTCCCTGTGAGTGTGGTGCTTTGGTCAAACTATCACTGTTTAAATGGTGCTTTGGTCACATTGGAACGGTGTCACTGGTGCTTTTGTCACATATTATCTCTGTCTATGGTGTTTCAGTCATAGTATCACTGTTTCAATGGTGCTGTGGTCAACCTTTCAATGGTCTGTTGTACTTCACTCACATTATCAACATTTCAATGGTGATCTGGTTACACGTTCACTATGTATATAGTGCGTATATCACATTATCATTGTTTCAATGGTACTTTTGTCAAACATTTACTGTGTCTATGGTGCCTTTGTTACATTATAACCTTTATAATGGTGCTTTGGTCACACCTTCAATGAGTCTATAGTGCTTAGGTCACATTCTCACGGTTTCAAATGTGCTTCGATCACACGTTCACTCTGTCTATGGTTCTTGGGTCACATTATTTGTGTTTAGATGGTGCTTTGGTCACACATTTGCTATTTCTATGGTCCTTTGGTCACATGATCACTATTTCAATGGTGCTCTGGTCACCCTTTCACTATGAATATAGTGCTTGGGTCACATTATATTTGTTTCAATGGTGCTTACGTTATTGTTTAATGTGTCTATGGTACTTTGGTCATATTATCACCTTTTTTATAGTACTCTGGTCACACGTTTATTGTGTCTATGGTACTGAGGTCTCACTGTTTCAATGGTGCTTTGGTCACAACATCATTGTGTCTATGGTGCTTTGGTCACGGTAACACTCTTTTAACGATACTCTGGTCACACTTTCACTATGTCTATTGTCCTTTGGTCACCGTATCATTTTTTCAATGGTGATTTTGTGACATTTGCACTGTGTTTGTGGTTTTCTTTGCATCATCACTGTTTCAACGTTGCTTTGGTCACACGTTCACTTTTTCTATAGTGCATTGGTCACATTATTACTGTTTCAATGGTGCTTTGGTCACTGGTTCATGCTGTCTACGGTGCTTTGATCACACTCTCATTGTTTCCATAGTGCTTTGGTCACACTTTCACTATGTCTTTGGTGCTTTCGCTACAACTTCACTGTTTCAATGGTTCTTTGGTCATGCATTTCCCGTGACTATGGTGCTATGGTCCTTCCATCACTGTTTTATGGTGCTTTGGTTACACATATACGGTGTCTATGGTGCTCTGGGCATGTTATCACTGTTTCAATGGTGCGTTGGACATGCGTTCACTTTGCCTATAGTGCTTGGGTCATGTCATCTCTCTTTCAATGGTGTTTTGGTTACACTTAGACTGTATGTATGGTGCTTTCATTATCTTATCACTATTTCAATAGTGTGTTGGTAAATTTTCACTGTCTATGGTGCTTAGGTCACATTATCATTATTTAAATGGTGCGTTGGTTTTATGTTTGTTGTGTCTATCGTACTTTGGTCACATTATCACTTTCTCAATGGTGCTTTGATCTTGCTATCATTGTGTATATGGTGCTTAGATCACATTATCACGGTTTTAATGGTGCTTTGGTCATACACTCACTGTGTTTATGGTGCTAATGTCACCTTGTCACTGTTTTAATGGTGCTTTGGTAAAACATTCATGTGGTATCATGCTATGGTCATGTTATCACTGTTCAAATGGTGCTTTGGTCACATGTTTACTGTGTTTATGGTGCTTTGGTCACAGTATCACTGCTTTTGTTGTGCTTCGGTCACACCTTCACTATGTCTATGGTGCTTTTGTCACAATCTCACTGCTTCAATGGTGCTTTGGTCACACGTTCACTGTGTCTATAGTGCTTAGGTTATATTATCACTGTTTCAACGGTGTTTTGGTCACATGTTCACTGTGTCTATGGTGCTTTGGTCAGGTTATCACCGTTTAAATGGTGCTTTGGACACCCTTCCATTGTGTCTCTGGTGCTTAGTTCACATCATCATTGTTTCAATGGTGCTTTCGTCACACTTCTACCGTGTCTATGGTGCTTTGATCACATTCTTACGGTTTCAATGGTACTTCGCTCACACTTTCACTCTGTCTATGGTGCTTCGGTCACATAATCACTTTTCTAATGGTGCTTTGGTCACACTTTCACTGTGTATATGGTGCTTTAGTTACATTCTCTCTGGTTTACAAGTGCTTAGGTCACACTTTCACTATGTCTAAAGTTCTGAGGTCACATTTTCACTGTTTCAATAGTGCTTTGGTCACACATTCACTGTACCTATGATGCTTATATCACGTTATCGCTGTCTCAATGGTGCTTTAGTCACACGTATACTGTGTCTATGGTGATCTAGTCATATAATCACTGTTTCATTGGTGCTTTGGTCATGCTTTTACTATATATATAGTGCTTAGATAACGTCATGACTCTGTCAAGGTTGCTTTGGTCACACTTTGACTTTGTCTTTGGTGCTTTTATTACATTATCACTGTTTCAATAGTGCTTAGGTGACTCTTCCATTGTGTATATGGTGCTTAGGTCACATTACCACTTGTTCAATGGTGCTTTGGTCACACCTTTACTTTGTCTATGGTGCTTTGGTCACATTATCACTGTTTCAATGGTGCCTTGGTCAAACATTATTTGTGTGTATAGTGCCTAGGTCACGTTATCACTATTTCAATGGTGCTTTGGTCAGACGTTTATGTGTGTGTAGTGCTTTGGTCATATTTCCACTATTTAAATGGGCCTTTGGTCATACTTTCACAGTGTCTATGGTGCACAGGTCACATTGTTATTGTTTTAATTGTGCTTTGGTTAAAGACACACTATGTCTATGGTGCTTTGGTCATACTTTCACAGTGTCTATGGTGCACAGGTCACATTGTTATTGTTTTAATTGTGCTTTGGTTAAAGACACACTATGTCTATGGTGCTTTGGTCACATTATCACTGTTCCAATGGTTCTTTGGTCACACTTTCATTGTGTTTATGGTGGTTAGGTCACATTATCACTACTTCAATGGTCATTTGGTTACACTTTTATCATGTCTATGGTACGTATGTGATATTATCACTGTTTTGATGGTGCGTTGGTCACACTTTAACTGTGTCTATAGTGCTTAGGCGACGTTATCACTGTCTCAATGGTGCTTTACTCACACATTCATTGTGTCTATGGTGCTTATGTCACATTCTCACTGTCTCAATGGTGCTTTGGTCACATTCTCACAGTGTCTATGTTGCTTTGGTCACTTTTTCACTGTTTGAATTGTGCTTTGGTCACACTTTTGTTATCGATGGTGCTCTGGTCACATCATCTCAATTTCAATGGTGCTTTGACCATACTTTTACCGTGCCTATGGTGCTTTGGTCACATTATCACTGTTTCAACGGTGCTTTAGTCACGCTTCTACTGTGCCCATGGTTCTTGGGTAACATTCTCACTGTTGTAAAGGTCCTTTGGTCACATCTTCACTCTCTGTGAGGTGCTCTGTTCGCATTATCACTGTTTTAATGGTCCTTTGGTCACTCTTTCACTCTGTCTATGATTCTTTGGTCACATTTTAACTGTCTCAATGGTGCTTTGGTCACATGTTTACCATGTCTATGGTGCGTTGGTCGTACTGTCACTGTTCTCATGGTGATGTGGTCACGCTTTCACTGTGTCTTTAGTACATATATCATGATATCACTGTTTTAATGGTACTTTGGTCACACTTTCATTCAGTCTGTGTTGCTTAGGTCACTTTATCACAGTTTCAATCGTGCTTTGGTAACACTTTAAATGTGCCTATGGTGCCTTGGTCACATTATCACTGTTTCAATGGTGCTTTGGTGACACTTTCATTGTGTGTGGTGCTTTGGTCACATTATCACTATTTTAATGGTCATTTGGTCACAATTTCACTGTGTGTATGGTGCTTTTATCACAATATGACTGTTTCAACTGTGCTTTAGTCATACCTTCAATATTTTTATGGTGCTTTGGTCACATTATCATTGTTTCAGTGGTACTTTGGTCATAACTTCACTGTGTCTATGGTACTTATGTCAAGTTATCATTGCTTCAATGGTGCGTTAGTCACACTTTCACTGTCTCTATGGTGCTTAGGTGACATTATCAGGGTGATAATGATGCTTTTGTCACGCGTTTACTGTTTTGTATAGTTCTTAGGTCAAATCATCACTGTTTCAATGGTGCTTTGGTCACACTTTCACTATGTCTAAAGTACATAGGTCACATTATCATTGTTTCAATGGTGCTTCGGTCACACGTTCACGGTGTCTATGGTGCTTAGGTCACATTATCACTGTCTTAATGGTGCTTTCGTCACACTTTCACGGTGTCTTTAGTGCTTAGATCCCATTATCACACTTTGAATGGTGTTTTGGTCATCCATTCACTGTGTTTATGGTGCTTTGGTAACATTGTCAATGTTTCAATGGTGCTTTGGTTACACATTTACTGTATATGGTACATTGGTCACATTATCACTGTTTTGGTGGTATTTTGGTCACACTTCCACTATGTGTATGGTGCTTTGGTCATTTTTTTTCTGTTTAATGGTGCTTTGGTCACACTTTCACTGTGTCTATGGTGCTTAGGGCACATTATCACTGTTCAATGGTGCTTTGGTCATGCTTCTACCGTGTATATGGTGCTTTGGTCACATTCTCATTGTTTCAATAGTACATTGGTCACACGTTCACTCTGTCTATGGTGATTTGTTCACGTTCTCACTGTTTCAAGGGTGCTTTGGTCACAATTTCACATTGTTTATTATGCTTTGGTTACACTTTCACTGTTTCAATGGTGTGTTGGTCACACGTTTACCATTTCAATGGTGTTTGAATCATATTAGCACTTTTTCTATGGTGCTTTTGTCACACTTGCATTGTGTCTACATGGCTTCGGTCACATATCCACTATTTTATGGTGTTTTGGTCACATGTTTACTGTGTTTATAGTGCTTAGGTCACATTATCACTGTTTCAATGGTGCTTTGGTCATACTTTCACAATGTCTACGGTGCTTATGTCACATTATCACGGTTTCAATGGTACTTTGGTTACACTTTCACTATGTCTATGGTGCAGTGGTCACATTCTCACTGTTTCAATGGTGCTTTGGTCACACTATCACTTTTTCTATGGTGCTTTGGTCACATTATCACTGATTCAATGGTGCTTTGGTCATATTTGTAACGTATATATGGTACTTTGGTCACATTATAACTATTTCAATCGTGCTTTGGTCTTTATTTCAATGTGTTTGCAGTGCTTAGGTCACACTATCCCTAGTCCTATGGTGCTTTGGTCAAACTTTAAGTGTGCCAATGGTGCTTTGATCCTGTTATCATTGTTCAGTGGTGTTCTGGCCACACTTTAACAGTGTCTATGGTGCTTAGGACACATTATTATTGTTTCTATGGTGCTTTGTTCACACTTTTAATGTGTCTATAGTGATTATGTTACATTATCACTATTTCCATGGTGCTTTGGTCATACTTTCACTGTGTCTATGGTGCGTAGGTCACAATGTAACTATTTTAATGGTGCTATGGCCACCCTTTCAATGTGTCTATGGTACTTAGCTTACATTATCACTGTCTCAACGGTGCTTTTGTCACACATTTACTGTGTCTTAAGTGCTTAGGTCACATAATCATTGTTTCAATGGTGCTTTTGTCCCACTTTCAGTGTGTCCAGAGTTCTAATGTCACAATATCACAGTTTAAATAGTGCCTTTCTCACATTCTCAACATGTCTATGATGCGTATGACAGATTATTACTGTTGAAATGGTGTTGTGGTCACACGTTTACTATTTGTATGCTGCTTTTGTCACATCACAACTCTTTCAATGGTGCTTTGGTCAAAACTTCACTTTGTCTATGCTGCTTAGGTCACATCATCAATGTTTGAATGCTTATGTTGTCACACTTTCACTGTGTGTATTGTGCTTGTGTCACATTATCACTGTTTCAACGGTTATTTGGTCACAATGTTATGTGTATGTGGTGTTTTGGTCATATTATCACTGTTTCAATGGTCCGTTGGTCACGCTTTAACTGTGATTATGGTGCGTATGTCTCATTATCACTGTTTTCATGGGGTGCTTTGGTCACACTTCAATGCGTCTATGGTGCTTAGGTGTCACTATCACTGTTTCAGTGATGGTTTCGTCACACTATCACAGTGTCTATTGTACTTTGGTCAGATTACCACTGTTTCAATGGTACGTTGGTTGCACTTTCAGTGTGTCTATTGTACTTTGGTCACATTATCACTGTTTCAATGGTGCTTTGATCACCCTTACACTGTGTCTACAGTGCTGATGTCACATTATCATATGTATGGTACTTAGGTCACATGATCACTGTTTCAATGGTGTCCTGGTAACACTTTGTCTGTCTATGGTGCTTTGGTCACATTATGAATGTTTCAACGGTGTTTTCGTCACAATGTTGATGGTGCTTAGGTAACAATATCATTGGTCACATTATCACTGTCTGAATGGTGGTTTGATCTAGCTTTTATTGTGTGTATGGTTATTCGATCACATTATCACTGTTTTAATGGTGCTTTAGTCATAAGTTCACTGCGTTTATGGTGCTAATGTCACATTGTCATTGCTTCAATGGTGCTTTGGTCAAATGTTTATGTGGTATCTTGCTATGGTCATGTTATCACCGTTTAAATGGTGCTTTCGTTACACTTTCACCTTGTCTATGGTGATTTGGTAACATTATCACTATTTCAATGGCGCTTTGGCCATGCTTTCACTGTGTCTGTGGTGCTTACGTCAGAAAATTGTTGTTTCAAAGGTACTTTTGTTACACTTTCATTGTGTCGATGGTGCTTGTGTCATATTATCACTGTTTTAATGGTGCTTTTGTCACACTTTACTGTGTCTATGGTACTTTTGTCACGTTATCACTGTTTCAATGATGCTTTGGTCACACTTTTACCGTGTCAATGGTGTTTACGGCACATTGTGAATCTTTCAATGGTGCTTTGGTCACACATTCACTCTGTCTATGATACTTTGGTCACGTTTTTACTGCTCCCATTGTACTCTAACCACACATTCATAGTGTCCATGGTGCTTTGGTCTCATTATAACTGTTTCAATGGTGCTCTGGTCCCACTTTAGAGGTGTCTCTAGTGCTTACTCACATTATCACTATTTCAATGGTGCTTTGGTCACACATTCACTATGTCTTTGGGGCTTAGGTCACATGATCAGTCCTTCAATGGTGCTTTGGTCACACTCTCAGTGCTTCTATGGTGCTTTGGTCACATCATTATTGTTTCAATGGTATTTTGGTGAGACGTTTACTGTGTCAATGGTTCTTACTTCACTTATCACCGTTTCACTGGTACTTTGGTTGCACTTCCACCGTGTCTATGGTGCTTACGTCACATTATCATTGTTGAATGGTGCTTTGGTCACAATTTCAATGTGTCTGCGGTGCTTTGGTTACATTATCATTTTTTCAATGGCGTTTTGGTCACAGTTCAACTGTGTCTATGGTTTTTAGGTTACGTAATCATTTTCCAATGGTGCTTTGGTCACGCCTTCACAGTGTCTATGGTGCTTTTGTTACATTATCACCATTTCAATGGTGTTTTGGTCACACTTTAACTACTTCGATGATGCTTTGGTCACATTGTCAATGGTTCAACGGTGCTTCGGTCAGAAATCTATTGTTTCTACGGTGCTTAAGTCACATTATCATTGTTTCAACGGGGGTTTGGTCACACTTTCAATATGTCTATGGTGCTTTGGTCACATTATCATTCTTTTCATGGTGCTTTTGTCGCACATTCACTGTGTCTGTGGTGCTTTCGAAACATGTTCACTATTTGAATTGTGCTTTGGTCACACGCATATTATGTCCATGGTGCCTTGGTCGCATTTTTGCAAATTCAATGGTCCTTTGGTCACATGTTCACTGTGTCTATGATGCTTATATCATATTATCACTGTTTCAATGTTGCTTTGGTCACACGTTCACTGTGTCTATGGTGCTTATGTCACATGATCAATGTTTGAATGGTGCTTTGGTCACAAATTTACTATATGTATGGTGCTTTGGTCACATTATCATTGTTTCAATGGCGCTTTAGTCACATTTTAACGGTATTTATGGTGTTTAGGTCACATTGTCACTGTTTCAATTGTGTTTAGTTCACCCCTTTACTATGTCTATGGTGATGTGGTCACATTATCCCAACTTTAGTCATGCTTTGGTTATACTTTCAATATGTCTATGGTGCATAGGTCATATTATCTTCGTTTCAATGTTGCTTTGGTCACACTTTCACTAGGTTTATGTTGCATAGACAACATTGTCACTATCTCAACTGTGCTTTGTTCATACTTTCACTATGTCTATGGAATTAGGTCACATTATCACCGTTTCAATGATTCTCTGGTTACACTTTCACTATGTCCATGGTATTATGATCACATTATCATTGTCTCAATGGTACGTTGGTCACACGTTCAATGTGTCTATGGTGCTTTGGTCACACTTTCACTATGTCTATGGAATTAGGTCACATTATCACCGTTTCAATGATTCTCTGGTTACACTTTCACTATGTCCATGGTATTATGATCACATTATCATTGTCTCAATGGTACGTTGGTCACACGTTCAATGTGTCTATGGTGCTTTGGTCACAATATGCCTGTTTCAATGCTGCTTTGGTCACACTTTAACCGTGTCTATGGTACTTATGGTGCATTGTCATTGTTTCAATGGTACTTTGGTCACACTATTTTGGGTCCATGGTACTTTGGTCATATCTTCACTGTTTCAATGGTGATTTGGTCACACTTTCCATGTGAATATGGTGCTTAGGTCACACTATCACCTTTGTATTGGTGCTTTGGTCACAACGTTAGTGTGTGTGGTGCTTAGGTCAAATCATCAATGTTGTTGGGTGCGCTGGTCACACTCTGACTGTGTCTATGGTCGTTTAGTGACATTATCACTGTTCCAATGGTTCGTTGGTCACAGCTTTACCGTTATGGTGGTGATTTGGTCACAAATTCATTGTATCTATTGTGCTATGGTCACATTATCACCATTTCCATGGGTTTTTTGGTCACGTTGTCACTGTGTCTACGGTGCTTATATCACATTCTCACTGTTTCCATGGTAGTTTGGTCACACCTTCAATGTGTCTATGGTGCTTAAGACACATTATCACTGTTTCAATGGTGCTTTGGTCAAACATTCACTGTTTCTATCGTGCTTAGGTCACATTAACGCTATTTAAACGCTGCCTTGGTCACACTTTCACTTTGACTATTGTCCTTTGGTCGCGTGATCACTGTTTTAATGGTGCTTTGGTCACATTGTCACTGTTTCAATGGTCCATTGGTCATAATTGCACTGTGTCTATGGTGCTTTGGTCGTGTTTTCACTCTTTCAATGGTGCTTTTGTCACACCTTTACTCTGTCCATGGTGCTTACGTCACATTAGCACTCTTTCAATGGCACTTTTGTCACATTTTCATTGTGTTTATGTTTCTCAGGTCACAACATCACTGTTTAAATGGTGCGTTGGTCACACTTTTATGTATCCATGGTGCTTTGCTTGCATTATCATTGTTTAATGGTACATCTATCACACTTTCACTATGTCTATGGTGCTTAAGTCACATTATCACTGTTTCAATGGTGCTTCAGTCATACATTCACTGTGTATTTGGTATTTGGGTCACATCATCACTATCTCGATTGTGCTTTGCTCATACTTTGTGTTGCCGTGGTGCTTTGGTCACATTACCACTGTTTCAATGGTGTGTTAGTCACAATTTCACTGTGTCTTTGTTGCTTTGGTCACATTCACACTGTTCCAATGGTGATTTGGTCAAAATGTCAAGGTGTCTATGGTGCTTTGGTCACATTATCACAGTTTCAATAGCGTTTTGGTCATACTTTCACTTTGTCTAAAGTGCTTAGGTCACAGTATCAAGGTTTAAACGGTGCTTTGGTCAAGACTTTGTTGTGTCCACGGTACTTAGGTCACATTATCACTCTTTCAATGGTGGTTTGCTCACAATCTTGTTGTTTCTAAAGTGCTGATGTCACATTATCAATATTTCAATGGTGCTTTGGTCACACTTTCACCGTGTCTACGGTGGTGTGGTACCAGTATCACTGTTTCAATGGTGCTTCGATCACACTTCCACTATTTCTATAGTGTATAAGTCATATCATCACAATTTCTATGGTGATTTGGTCACACTTGTACAGTGTCTGTGGTGTTTTAGTCATATTAGCACTTTTTCTATGGTGCTTTTGTCACACTTGCATTGTGTCTACATGGCTTAGGTCACATATTCACTGTTTTATGGTGCTTTGGTCACATGTTTACAATGCTTATAGTGCTTAGGTCACATTATCACAGTTTCAATGGTGCTTTGGTCATACTTTCACAGTGGCTACGGTGCTTATGTCACATTATCACGGTTTCAATGGTGCTTTGGTTACACTTTCACTATGTCTATGGTGCAGTGGTCACATTCTCACTGTTTCAATGGTGCTTTGGTCACACTTTCACTTTTTCTATGGTGCTTTGGTCACATTATCACTTTTTCAATGGTGCTTTGGTCACATCTGTAACGTATATATGGTACTTAGGTCACATTATCACTATTTCAATCGTGTGTTGGTCTTTGTTTCAATGTGTTTGCAGTGCTTAGGTCACACTATCCCTAGTCATATGGTGCTTTGGTCACACTTTAAGTGTGCCAGTGGTGCTTTGATCCCGTTATCATTGTTTCAGTGGTGCTCTGGCCACACTTTAACTGTGTCTATGGTGCTTAGGACACATTAGTATTTTTTCTATGGTGCTTTGTTCACACGTTTAATGTGTCTATAGTGATTATGGTACATTACCACTATTTCCATGGTTCTTTGGTCATACTTTCACTGTGTCTATGGTGCGTAGGTCACAATGTAACTGTTTTAATGGTGCTATGGCCACCCTTTCAATGTGTCTATGGTACTTAGCTTACATTATCACTGTTTCAACGGTGCTTTAGTCACACGTTTACTGAGTCTTAAGTGCTTAGGTCACATAATCATTGTTTCAATGGTCCTTTTGTCCCACTTTCAGTGTGTCCAGAGTTCTAATGTCACAATATCATAGTTTAAATAGTTCATTTGTCACATTCTCAAAGTGTCTATGATGCGTAGGACACATTATTACTGTTCAAATGGCGCTGTGGTCACACGTTTACTATTTGTATGCTGCTTTAGTCAAATCACAACTCTTTCAATGGTGCTTTGGTCAAAAATTCACTTTGTCTATGGTACTTAGGTCACATTATCAATGTTTGAATGCTTATGTTGTCACACTTTCACTGTGTGTATTGTGCTTGTGTCACATTATCACTGTTTCAACGGTGATTTGGTCACAATGCTATGTGTATGTGGTGTTTTGGTCATGTTATCACTATTTCAATGGTCCTTTGGTCACGCTTTAACTGTGATTATGGTGCGTAGGTCTCATTATCACTGTTTTCATGGGGTGCTTTGGTCACACTTCAATGCGTCTATGGTGCTTAGGTGTCACTATCACTGTTTCAGTGATGGTTTCGTCACACTATCACAGTGTCTATTGCACTTTGGTGAGATTACCACTGTTTCAATGGTACGTTGGTTGCACTTTCAGCGTGTCTATGGTACTTTGGTCACGTTATCACTGTTTCAATGGTGCTTCAATCACCCTTACACTGTGTCTACAGGGTGAGGTCACATTATCATATGTATGGTACTTATGTCACATGATAACTGTTTAAATGGTGTTCTGGTAACACTTTGTCTGTCTATGGTGCTTTGGTCACATTATGAATGTTTCAACGGTGTTTTCGTCACAATGTTGATGGTGCTTAGGTAACAATATCATTGTTCACATTGTCACTGTCTGAATGGTGGTTTGATCTAGCTTTTATTGTGTATATGGTTATTATATCACATTATCACTGTTCTAATGGTGCTTCAGTCATAAGTTCACTGCGTTTATGGTGCTAATGTCACATTGTCATTGCTTCAATGGTGCTTTGGTCAAATGTTTATGTGGTATCTTGCTATGGTTATGTCATCAGCGTTTAAATGGTGCTTTCGTTACACTTTCACCTTGTCTATGGTGAGTTGGTCACATGATCACTACTTCAATGGCGCTTTGGCCATGCTTTCACTATGTCTGTGGTGCTTACGTCAGACAATTGTTTTTTCAAAGGTACCTTTGTTACACTTTCATTGTATCAATGGTGCTTGTGTCATATTATCACTGTTTTCATGGTGCTTTTGTCACACTTTACTGTGTCTATGGTACTTTTGTCACGTTATCACTGTTTCAATGACGCTTTGGTCACACTTTTACCGTGTCAACGGTGTTTACGGCACATTGTGAATCTTTCAATGGTACTTTGGTCACACATTCACTCTGTCTATGATACTTTGGTCACGTTATTACTGCTCCCATGGTACTTTAACCACACAATCATAGTGTCCATGGTGCTTTGCTCTCATTATAACTGTTTCAATGGTGCTCTGGTCCCACTTTAGAGGTTTCTCTAGTGCTTAGTCACATTATCACTATCTCAATGGTGCTTTGGTCACACATTCACTATGTCTATGGGGCTTAGGTCACATGATCAGTGTTTCTATGGTGCTTTTGTCACACTCTCAGCGCTTCTATGGTGCTTTGGTCACATCATTATTGTTTCAATGGTGTTTTTGTGAGACGTTTACTGTGTCAATGGTGCTTACTTCACTTATCACCGTTTCACTGGTACTTTGGTTGCACTTCCACCATGTCTATGGTGCTTACGTCACATTATCATTGTTTAATGGTGCTTTGGTCACAATTTTAATGTGTCTGTGGTGCTTTGGTTACATTATCATTGTTTCAATGGCGTTTTGGTCACAGTTTAACTGTGTCTATGGTTTTTAGGTTACGTAATCATTTTCCAATGGTGCTTTGTTCACGCCTTCACAGTGTCTATGGTGATTTTGTTACATTATCACCAGTTCAATGGTGTTTTGGTCACACGTTAACTACGTCTATGATGCTTTGGTCACATTGTCAATGTTTCAACGGTGCTTCGGTCAGAATTCTATTGTTTCTATGGTGCTTAGGTCACATTATCATTGTTTCAATGGGGGTTTGGTCACACTTTCAATATGTGTATGGTGCTTTGGTCACATTATCATTCTTTTCATGGTGCTTTTGTCGCACATTCACTGTGTCTGTGTTGCTTTCGAGACATGTTCACTGTTTGAATTGTGCTTTGGTCACACGTATACTATTTCCATGGTGCTTTGGTCGCATTTTTGCAAATTCAATGGTCCTTTGGTCACATGTTCACTGTGTCTATGATGCTTATGTCATATCATCGCTGTTTCAATGTTGCTTTGGTCACACGTTCACCGTGTCTATGGTGCTTATGTCACATTATCACGGTTTGAATGGTGCTCTGGTCACAAATTTACTATATGTATGGTGCTTTGGTCACATTATCATTGTTTCAATGGCGCTTTAGTCACATTTTAACTGTGTTTATGGTGTTTAGGTCACATTGTCACTGTTTCAATTGTGTTTAGTTCACCCCTTTACTGTGTCTATGGTGATGTGGTCACATTATCCCAATTGTAGTCATGCTTTGGTTATACTTTCAATATGTCTATGGTGCATAGGTCATGTTATCTTCGTTTCAATGTTGCTTTGGTCACACTTTGACTAGGTTTATGTTGCATAGACCACGTTATCACTATATCAATGGTGCTTTGTTCATACTTTCACTATGTCTATGGAATTAGGTCACATTATCACCGTTTCAATGATTCTCTGGTTACACTTTCACTGTGTCCATGGTTGTATGATAACACTATCACTGTCTCAATGGTACGTTGGTCACACGTTCAATGTGTCTATGGTGCTTTGGTCACAATATGCCTGTTTCAATGTTGCTTTGGTCACACTTTAACTGTGTCTATGGTACTTTTGGTGCATTGTCATGGTTTAAATGGTACTTTGGTCACACTATTTTGTGTCCATGGTACTTTGGTCATATCTTCACTGTTTCAATGGTGAGTTGGTCACACTTTCCATGTGAATATGGTGCGTAGGTCACACTATCACCTTTTTATTGGTGCTTTGGTCACAACGTTAGTGTGTCTATGGTGCTTAGGTCAAATCATCAATGTTGTTGGGTGCTTTGGTCACACTCTGACTGTGTCTATGGTTGTTTAGTGACATTATCACTGTTCCAATGGTTCATTGGTCACACTTTTACCGTTATGATGGTGATTTGGTTACAAAGTTATTGTATCTATTGTGCTATGGTCACATTATCACCATTTCCATGGGTTTTTTTGTCACGTTGTCACTGTGTCTACGGTGCTTATATCACATTATCACTGTTTCCATGGTAGTTGGGTCACACCTTCAATGTGTCTATGGTGCTTAAGTCACATTATCACTGTTTCAATGGTGCTTTGGTCAAACTTTCACTGTTTCTATCGTGCTTATGTCACATTAACGCTAGTTAAACGGTGCCTTGGTCACACTTTCACTTTGACTATTGTCCTTTGGTCGCATGATCACTGTTTTAATGGTGCTTTGGTTGCATTGTCACTGTTTTGATGGTCCATTGGTCATACTTTCACTGTACCTATGGTTCTTTGGTCGTGTTTTCACTTTTTCAATGGTACTTTTGTCACACCTTTACTCTGTCCATGGTGCTTACGTCACATTATCACTGTTTCAATGGCACTTTGGTCACATTTTCATTGTGTTTATGGTGCTCAGGTCACAATATCACTGTTTCAATGGTGCTTTGGTCACACTTTTATCTGCCCATGGTGCTTTGCTCACATTATCATTGTTTAATGGTACGTCTATCACACTTTCACTGTGTCTATGGTGCTTAAGTCACATTATCACTGTTTCAATGGTGCTTTGGTCATACATTCACTGTGTATTTGGTATTTGGGTCACATCATCACTATCTCGATTTTGCTTTGCTCATACTTTATGTTGCCGTGGTGCTTTGGTCACATTACCACTGTTTGAATGGTGTGTTAGTCACAATTTCACTGTGTCTATGTTGCTTTGGTCACATTCACACTGTTCCAATGGTGATTTGGTCAAAATGACAAGGTCTCTATGGTGCTCTGGTCACATTATCACAGTTTCAATAGCGTTTTGGTCACACTTTCACTTTGTCTAAAGTACTTAGGTCACAGTATCAAGGTTTAAATGGTGCTCTGGTCAGGACTTTGTTGTGTCCACGGTACGTAGGTCACATTATCACTCTTTCAATGGTGGTTTGCTCACAATTTTGTTGTTTCTACAGTGCTTATGTCACATTATCAATATTTCAATGGTACTTTGGTCACCCTTTCACCGTGTCTACGGTGGTGTGGTACCAGTATCACTGTTTCAATGGTGCTCTGATCACACTTCCACTGTTTCTATAGTGTATAAGTCATATCATCACAATTTCTAGGGTGATTTGGTCACACTTGTACAGTGTCTGTGGTGTTTTGGTCACATTATTACTCTATCAATGGTGCTTTTCTCACACATTCAATATCTCTATGGTACTTAGGTCACACTGAAACTATTTCAATGGTGCTTTGGTCAAACATTCACTCTATCTATCGTGCCAAGGTTACATGATCTCTATTTCAATGGTGAGTTGGTCACACTTTCACTCTGCCTATGGTCCCTTGGTCTCATTACCACTGTTTCAATGGTGCTTTGGTCATACTTTCACTGTCTCTATGGTTCTTTGGTCATGTTATCAATGTTTCAATGGTACTTTGGTCAAATGCTCACGGTGTCTAAGGTGCTTTGGTCACATCTCTGTTTGAATGGTGCTTAGGTCACACTTTATCTGTGTCTATGGTACTTCCGTCACATTATCACTGTTTCAATTGTGCTTTGGTCATACTTTCACTGTGTCTATGGTGCTTTGGTCCAATTGTCACTGTTTCAATGGTACCTTGGTCACATTTTCACTTTGGTCATAGTGATTAGGTCACTTTGTCGCTGTTTTAATGGTGCTTTGGTCACACTATGATTGTTTCAATTGCGCTTTAGTCACACTTTAACTGTGTCTATGGAAGTAGGCCACAGTATCACTGTTTCAGTGATGCTTTGGTTACACTTTCACTATGTCTATGGGGCTTAGGTCACATGATCAGTGTTTCTATGGTGCTTTCGTCACACTCTCAGCGCTTCTATGGTGCTTTGGTCCAATTGTCACTGTTTCACTGGTACCTTGGTCACATTTTCACTGTGTCTACGGTGGTTTGGTACCAGTATCACTGTTTCAGTGATGCTTTGGTTACACTTTCACTATGTCTATGGGGCTTAGGTCACATGATCAGTGTTTCTATGGTGCTTTCGTCACACTCTCAGCGCTTCTATGGTGCTTTGGTCCAATTGTCACTGTTTCACTGGTACCTTGGTCACATTTTCACTGTGTCTACGGTGGTTTGGTACCAGTATCACTGTTTCAGTGATGCTTTGGTTACACTTTCACTATGTCTATGGGGCTTAGGTCACATGATCAGTGTTTCTATGGTGCTTTCGTCACACTCTCAGCGCTTCTATGGTGCTTTGGTCCAATTGTCACTGTTTCACTGGTACCTTGGTCACATTTTCACTGTGTCTACGGTGGTTTGGTACCAGTATCACTGTTTCAGTGATGCTTTGGTTACACTTTCACTATGTCTATGGTAGTATGATCACATTATCACAGTTTCAGTGGTTCTTTGGTCACACGTTCAACGTGTCTATGGTGCTTTGGTCACAATATGCCTGTTTCAATGGTGTTTCCGTCACAATTTAACTGTGTCTAGGGTGCTTTGGTCACATGAGCACTGATTCAATGGTGCTTTGGTCACACTTTCACTCTGTCTATGGTGCGTACATCACAATACAACAGGGTGAATGGTACTGTTATCACAGTTTCACTGTGTCTGTGGTGCTCTAATTACGTTATAACTATTTCAATGATGCTTTGATCAAATTTTGACATTATGTATGGTGCATAGGTCAGATGATCATTGTTATGGTGTCTATGTTTTTTTGGTAACATTATCGTTGTTGCAATTGTGCTTTTATCACACTTTCACTGTGACTTTGGTTCTTAGCTAAACCTATTACTACCTCAATGGTTATCTGGTCGCCCTTTCACATTGTTTATGAAACTTATGTCACACTCTCACTGTTTCAATGGTTCTGTGGTCACACTTAGGTGACATTATCATTGTGTCAATGGGGCTTTGGTCACACCTTCACTGTGTCCATGGTGCTTTGATTACATTATCATTTTTCAATGATGCATTGGCTACACTTTTAATGTGTCTTTGATGCTTAGGTCACATTATTACTGTTTTAATGGTGCTATGGTCACACTTTCACTACGTCTATGTTGCTTATGTCACATTATAACAATTTCACCGGTACTTTGGTCGCAGTTTCACTGTCGATGGTGTTTAGGTCATATTATTATTGTTTCAAGTGTACTTTGGTTACACTTTCATNCACTGTTTCAATTGTGCTTTGGTCATACTTTCACTGTGTCTATGGTGCTTTGGTCCAATTGTCACTGTTTCAATGGTACCTTGGTCACATTTTCACTTTGGTCATAGTGATTAGGTCACTTTGTCGCTGTTTTAATGGTGCTTTGGTCACACTTTCCTTCTGTCTACGTTGTTGTGGTCACATTATCTCTGTTTCAATGTTGCTATGGTCACAGTTAAGGTCATATTATCATTATTTCAATGGTGCTTTGATAACACTTTCATTGTTCAATGTTGCTTTGAGCACACACTCACTGTGTCTATGGTGATAAGGTCATATTATCACTCTTTGAATGCTACTGTGGTCAAACGTTCACTCTGTCTATGATGCTTAGGTCACGTTTTAACTGTTTCAATGGTGATTTGGTTACACTTCCACCTTGTCTATGGTGATTTGATCACATTATCACTGCTTCAATGGTGCTTTGGCCACGCTTTCACTGTGGTGCTTAGGTTAGATAATCGTTGTTTCAAAGTACTGATAACTGTATGTTATCAGTATTTCAACAGTGCTCGGTCACACTTTCACTGTGTCTATGGTGCTTATGTCATATCATCGTTCACTATGTCTATGATTCGTTGGTCACAGTATCAATGTTTCAACAGTGTTTCGGTCAGAAGTTTTGTGTGTCTATGGTGCTTAGGTCACATTGTCATTGTTTCAATGGGGGTTGGTCACACATTCATAGCGTCTACGGTGCTCTGGTCACATTATCACTATTATAATAGTGCTTTCGTCACACTTTGACTGTGTATATGGTGCTTCCAAGACATGTTCACTGTTTGAATTGTGCTTTGGTCACACGTATACTATGTATATGGTGCTTTGTTCGCATTGTCGCAAATTCAATGGTCCTTTGGTCACATGTTCACTGTGCGTATGATGCCTATGTCACGTTATCACTGTTTCAATGTTGCTTTGGTCACACGTTCACTGTGTCTATGGTGCTTAGGTCACATTATCACTGTTTTAATTGCGCTTTGGTCAGAATTCCACTATATCTATGGTGCTTTGGTCACATTATGATTGTTTCAATTGCGCTTTAGTCACACTTTAACTGTGTCTATGGAAGTAGGCCACATTATCACTGTTTCAATGATGCTTTGGTTACACTTTCACTATGTCTATGGTAGTATGATCACATTATCACAGTTTCAGTGGTTCTTTGGTCACACGTTCAACGTGTCTATGGTGCTTTGGTCACAATATGCCTGTTTCAATGGTGTTTCCGTCACAATTTAACTGTGTCTAGGGTGCTTTGGTCACACCTTCACTGTGTCCATGGTGCTTTGATTACATTATCATTTTTCAATGATGCATTGGCTACACTTTTAATGTGTCTTTGATGCTTAGGTCACATTATTACTGTTTTAATGGTGCTATGGTCACACTTTCACTACGTCTATGTTGCTTATGTCACATTATAACAATTTCACCGGTACTTTGGTCGCAGTTTCACTGTCGATGGTGTTTAGGTCATATTATTATTGTTTCAAGTGTACTTTGGTTACACTTTCATTGTGTCTATTGTCTGGTCACATTGTCCATGTGTCTTTCATGCTTTGGTCACATTATCACAGCGTCAATTACGCTTTGGTCACACTTTCATTGTGTCTATGGTGTTTATGTCACATTATTTGAGTTTCAATGGTATTTTTGTCACACTTCTACTATGTCCATGGTGCTTATGTCACACTATCATGGTTCTTATGGTATTTTAGTCACACTTTCACTGTGTTTTTTGGATGTTGGTCGCATCATTACTGTTCCTAAGGTACTTTGGTCACATTTTCACTGTGTCTACGGTGCTTTGGTCACATTATCACTGTTAAAATGGTGCTTTTGTCACACTTTCACAGTGTATAGGGTACTTTGATCACATTGTCACTTTTTCATTGTGTATAAGTTGCCTTGGTTACAATACCACTGTTTCAATGGTGCTTTTGTCACACTTTAACTGTGTATATGGCGCTTTGGTCACGTTAACACAGTATCAATGGTGTTTGGGTCACACGTTCAGTGTGTCTATGGTGCTAAGGTCACGTTATCATTGTTTTAATGTTACGTTGGTCACATCTTCACTGTGTCTATGTTGCTTTGGTCGCGTTATAACTCTTTCAAAAACGCTCTGGTCAAACGTTAACCATGTCTATGGTAGTTAGGTCACATTATTACTGTTTAGTGGTACTTGGGTCACACTTTCACTGTGTCTATGGTGGTAATGTCACATTATCATTGTTACTATGGTGCTTTGGTCACAATCTAATTGTGTCTATCTTTCATTGGTTGTACTATCACTGATTCCATTGTGCTTTGGTCACTCTTTCACTGTGTCTATGGTTCTTAGCTAACATTGTCGCTCTTTCAACGGTTCTTTGGTCACTGTTTCACGTTGTCTATGGTACTGAGGTCACGATATCACTGTTTTGAATGGTTTGTTGGTCACACTTTCCCTGTTTCTATTGTGCGTATGTGAAATCATCATGATTTCAATGGTGCTTTGGTCACACTTTCACTATGTGTGTGGTGCTTTGGTTGCATTATCATAACTTCAATGATGCTTTGGTTACACTTTCAATGTGTCTTCGGTGCTTAGGTCACATTATCACTGGTTCAATGGTGTTTTAGTTACACAGTCACTATGTGTATGGTGCTTAGGTCACGTTTTCACTGTTTCATTGGTACTTTGGTCACACTTTCACTATCTATGGTGTGTAGGTGATGTTATCATTGTTTCAATGGTGCTTTTGTCACATGTTTACTGTGTCTATGGTGCTTTGTTCACATTATCCATGTGTCTATGGTATTTCTGTCACATCTTCATTGTTTCAATGGTTCTTTGGTCAGACTTTCACTGTTTTAAGGTGCTTTTATCACATTATCACAATCTTGATTGTGCTTTGGTCACACTTTCACTATGTCTATGGTGCCTAGGTCATATTGTCACAGTTTCAATGGTACTTTTGTCACACTTTCACTGTATCTATGGTACTCAAGTCACATTATCACCGTTCCAACGGTGCTTTTGTCACACTTTCAATGTGTCTATGGTGCTTAGTTAACATTATCACTGTTGTAATGGTGCTTTGGTCACACTTTTACTACATCTATGGTGCTTAGGTCACACCATCATTGTTCCCATAGTGCTTTGGTCATACTTTAACTGTGTCTATGGTGCTCTAGTCACATTATCACTGTTTCAATGGTGCTTTGGTCACACTTCCATAGTGTATATTGTGTTTATGTCATATTATCAATGTTTCAATGGTACTTTGGTCACACTTTCACCGTGTCTATGGTGCGTATGTTACATTATCACTGTTTCAATAGTGCTGTGGTCACACTTTCACTGTGTCTATTGTGCTTAGGTCACATTATTACTAGTGTAATGGTGTTTTGGTCACACTTTCACCGTGTGTATGGTGCTTACGTCACATCATCATTGTTTCAATGGTGCTTTGGTCATAATTTCACCGTGTATATGGTGCTTTGATCATATTGTTGTGGTTTATATGGAACTTTGGTCACACTTTCACTATGTTTATAGTGCTTTGGTCACATTATCACAGTTTCAATGTTGCTTTGGTCACACTTTCATTATGTATGTAGTGCGTATGTCACACCATCACCGTTCCAATGATGTTTTGGTCATATTTTCACTTTTTCTGTGGTGCTTTGGTCACGTGCACTGTACCTATAGTGCTTAGGTCATATCATCACGATTTCAATGGTGCTTTGTTCACACTTTCACTGTGCCTATGGTACTTACGACATAACGTCACTATTTCGATGGTGCTTTTGTCACACTTTCACCGTGTCTACAGTGCTTAGGTCACAGCATTACTGTTTCAATGGTGCTTTGATCACACTTTCACTATGCATATGGTACTTTGGTCACATTATCATTGTTTCAATTCTCCTTTGGTCACACGTGTACAGTGTCTATGGTGCTTTGGTCCCATTATCGTTGTTTCAATGGTGCCTTGGTCACACTTTCATTGTGTATATGGTTCTTTGGTCACACTCACACTGTGTTTGTGGTGCTTTGGTCACGTTATTGTTGTTTCAATGGTGCTTTGGTCACACTTTCACTATGTCTATAGTGTTTATGTCACATAATTAATGTTTCAATGGTGCTTTGGTCACACTTTCACTGTAACTATGGTGCTTATGTCATAAATCACTGTATCAGTGGTGCTTTACTTTGACATTCATTGTGTTTATAGTGCTTAGGTCACAGTATTACTATTTCAATGGTGCTTTGATCATACTTTCACTGTGCCTATGGTTCTTTGGTCACATTATCATGATTTCAGTGATGCATTGGTCACACTTTCACTGTGACTAACGTGCTCAGGTATG
>SZWC01003846.1:56083-71629 GCA_023375785.1 Penium margaritaceum | reverse complement strand
ATGCTCCTCACAGAGTTGTCCAACTAAGGAACAGTACAAAGAAGACACTGGTTGGTCTAAGCCCTAGGAGTTAGTCTTTGACTAGCACCTCGCGCGAAAGTGACCAAGTGTTAAGTGGACACAGTTGCTAGCAAGTGATTGCCTAGGAACTGCTCAGTGTGGAACCGTGCTCCTGAGGGTGATATCTTCTCCTAGCTGAAATGCTAGGAGCGGACGGCAGGTGCTATTGTGTCGGCCCTGTTTTCTAGTCCGTTTGCCTCAGGCCGGTTGACAATTTCCACTGTGTCCATGGTACTTTGGTCATTTTATCACTGTTTTAATGGTACTTTGCTCACATTTTCACTGTTTCTACTGTCTTTGCTCACATCATCATTGTGCCAATGGTGCTCAAACGTTTAATGTGTCTATGGTGCTTTGGTCATGTTTTCACTATTTGAATAGTGCTTTTCTCACACTTTCACTGTGTCCATGGTCTTTTGGTCACGTTATCACTGTTTCAATGGTACTTTGGTCACATTATCACTATTTCAATGGTGCTTTGGTGTTTCTGACCACTGTGTTTCTGACCAGTGTGTTTCTGACCACTGTGTTTCTGACCACTGTATTTCTGACCAGTGTGTTTCTGACCACTGCGATTCTGACCACTGTGTTTCTGACCACTGTGTTTCTAGCCAGTGTGTTTGTGACCACTGTGCTTCTGACCACCGTGTTCCTGACCACTGTGTTTCTGACCAGTGTATTTCTGACCAGTGTCTTTCTCACGACTGTGTTTCTGACCAGTGTGTTTCTGACCAGTGTGTTTCTCACCACCGTGTTTCTGACCACTTTGTTTCCGACCAGTGTGTTTCTGACCACCGTGTATCTCACCGCCGAGTTTCTCACCACTGTGTTTCTGACCACTGTGTTTCTGAACAGTGTGTTTCTGACCAGTGTGTTTCTGACCGGTGTGTTTCTGACAACTGTGTTCCTGACCACTGTGTTTCTCACCACTGTGTTTCTGACCACTGTGTTTCTGAACAGTGTGTTTCTGACCAGTGTGTTTCTGACCGGTGTGTTTCTGACAACTGTGTTCCTGACCACTGTGTGTCTGACAACTGTGTTTCTGACCACTGTGTTTCTGATCAGTGTGTTTCTGACCACTGTGTTTCTGACCACTGTATTTCTGACCACTGTGTTTCTGACCACCGTGTTTCTGACCAGTGTGTTTCTGACCGCTGTGTTTCTGACCAGAGTGTTTCTGACCACTGTGCTTCTGACCAGTGTATTCCTGACCACTGCGTTTTATTACTAGTGTGTTTCTGACCACAGTGTTTCTGACCACTGTGCTTCTGATAACTGTGTTTCTGACCACTGTGTTTCTGACCATTGTGTTTCTGACCAATGTGTTTCTGACCAGTGTGTTTCTGACCAGTGTGTTTCCGACCACTGTATTTCTGACCAGTGTGTTTCTGACCACTGTGTTTCTGGCCAGTGTGTATTTTACTAGTGTTTTTATGACCACCGTGCTTCTGACAACTGTGTTTCTGACCACTGTGTTTCTAACGAGTGCGTTTCTCACCACTGTGTTTCTGACCACTGTGTTTCTGACCACTGTGTTTCTGACCAGTGTGTTTCTGACCAGTGTGTTTCTGACCAGTGTGTTTCTGACTTGTGTGTTTCTGACCACCATGTTTCTGACCAGTGTGTTTCTGACCACTGTGTTTCTGGCCAGTGTGTATTTGACTAGTGTGTTTCTGACCATTGTGTTTCTAACCACTGAGTTTGTGACCACCGTGTTTCTGACCAGTGTGTTTCTGACCGCTGTGTTTCTGACCAGAGTGTTTCTGACCACAGTGTTTCTGACCAGTGTCTTTCTGACCACTGTGGTTCTGACCACTGTGTTTCTGACCAATGTGTTGCTGACCACTGTCGTTCTGACCACTGTGTTTCTGACCATTGTGTTTCTGACCAGTGTGTTTCTGACCAGTGTGTTTCTGACTTGTGTGTTTCTGACCACCGTGTTTCTGACCAGTGTGTTTCTGACCGCTGTGTTTCTGACCAGAGTGTTTCTGACCACTGTGTTTCTGACCAGTGTATTTCTGACCACTGTGTTTCTGACCAGTGTGTTTCTGACCACTGTGTTTCTGACCAGTGTGCTTCTGACCACTGTGTTTCTGACCAGTGTATTTCTGACCACTGTGTTTCTGACCAGTGTGTTTCTAATCAGTGTGTTTCTGACCAGTGTGTTTCTGACCACTGTGTTTCTGACCAGTGTGTTTCTGACCACTGTGTTTCTGACCACTGTATTTCTGGCTAGTGTGTTTCTAACCACTGCGGTTCTGACCACTGTGTTTATGACCACTGTGTTTCTGGCCAGTGTATTTCTGACCACCGTGTTGCTGACCACTGTGTTTCTGACCAGTGTGTTTCTGACCATCGTGTTTCTGACCACTGTGTTTCTGACCACTTTGTTTCTGACCACTGTGTTTCTGACCAGTGTGTTTCTGACCACTGTGTTTCTGACCACCGCATTTCTGACCAGTGTGTTTCTGACCACTGTGTTTCTGACCAGAGTGTTTCTGACCACTGTATTTCTTACAAGTGAATTTCTGACAACTTTGTTTTCTGACCAGTGTGTTTCTGCATTGTGTGTTTCCGACCACTGTGATTCTGACCAGTGTGCTTCTGACCACTGTGTTTCTGACCACTGTATTTCTTACAAGTGAATTTCTGACAACTTTGTTTTCTGACCAGTGTGTTTCTGCATTGTGTGTTTCCGACCACTGTGATTCTGACCAGTGTGCTTCTGACCACTGTGTTTATGACCAGTGTATTTCTGACCACTGTGTTTCTGACCAGTGTGTTTCTAATCAGTGTGTTTCTGACCAGTGTGTTTCTGACCACTGTGTTTCTGACCGGTGTGTTTCTGACCACTGTGTTTCTGACCACTGTGTTTCTGACCAGTGTGTTTCTAATCAGTGTGTTTCTGACCAGTGTGTTTCTGACCACTGTGTTTCTGACCGGTGTGTTTCTGACCACTGTGTTTCTGACCACTGTATTTCTGGCCAGTGTGTTTCTAACCACTGCGGTTCTGACCACTGTGTTTATGACCACTGTGTTTCTGGCCAGTGTATTTATGACCACCGTGTTGCTGACCACTGTGTTTCTGACCAGTGTGTTTCTGACCACCGTGTTTCTGACCACTGTGTTTCTGACCACTTTGTTTCTGAACAGATTGTTTTTGACCAGTGCGTTTCTGACCGGTGTGTTTCTGACCACTGTGTTCATGACCACTGTGTGTCTGACCACTGTGTTTCTAACTAATGTGTTTCTGATCAATGTGTCTCTGACCACTGTGTTTCTGACCACTGTCTTTCTGACCACGGTGTTTCAGACCACCGTGTTTCTGACCAGTGTGTTTCTGACCGCTGTGTTTTTGACCAGAGTGTTTCTGACCACTGTGTTTCTGACCAGTGTATTTCTGACCACTGTGTTTTCTGGCTAGTGTGTTTCTGACCATAGTGTTTCTGACCACTGTGTTTCTGACCACTGTGTTTCTGACCAGTGTCTTTCTGACCACTGTGCTTCTGACCACTGAGTTTCTGACGAATGTGATGTTGACCACTGTGTTTCTGACCACTCTATTTCTGACCATTGTGTTTCTGACCAATGTGTTTCTGACCACTGTATTTCTGACCAGTGTGTTTCTGACCACTGTGTTTCTGGCCAGTGTGTATTTGACTAGTGTGTTTTTTACCACCGTGTTTCTGACAACTGTGTTTCTGACCACTGTGTTTCTCACGAGTGTGTTTCTGACCACTGTGTTTCTGACCGCTTTGTTTCTGACCACTGTGTTTCTGACCAGTGTGTTTCTGACCAGTGTGTTTCTGACCAGTATGTTTCTGACTTGTGTGTTTCTGACCACTGTGTTTCTGACCAGTGTGTTTCTGACCACTGTATTTCATGCCATTGTGTATTTGACTAGTGTGTTTCTGACCAGTCTGTTTTTGACCACTGTGTTTGTGACCACCGTGTTTCTGACCAGTGTGTTTCTGACCGCTGTGTTTCTGACCAGAGTGTTTCTGACCACAGTGTTTCTGAACAGTGTGTTTCTGATCACTGTGCTTCTGACTACTGTGTTTCTGACCAATGTGTCGCTGACCACTGTGTTTCTGACCACAGTGTTTCTGACCATTGTGTTTCTGACCAGTGTGTTTCTGACCAGTGTGTTTCTGACCACTGTGTTTCTGACCAGAGTGTTTCTGACCACTGTGTTTCAGACCAGTGTACTTCTGACCACTTAGTTTTCTGACCTGTGTGTTTCTGACCACTGTGTTTCTGACCACTGTGTTTCTGACCAGTGTGTTTCTTACCAGTGTGTTTCTGACCACTGTGTTTCAGACCAGTGTACTTCTGACCACTTAGTTTTCTGACCTGTGTGTTTCTGACCACTGTGTTTCTGACCACTGTGTTTCTGACCAGTGTGTTTCTTACCAGTGTGTTTCTGACCACGGTGTTTCTGACCAGTGTGTTGCTGACCACTGTGTTTCTGACCACTGTGTTTCTGACCACTGTGTTCCTGAACAATAAGTTCCTAGCCAGCGTTTTTATGACCACTGTGTGTCTGACCACCGTGTTTCTGACCACTGTGTTTCTGACCAGCGTGTTTCTGACCAGAGTGTTTCTGACCACTGTGTTTCAGACCAGTGTACTTCTGACCACTTAGTTTTCTGACCTGTGTGTTTCTGACCACTATGTTTCTGACCACTGTGTTTCAAACCACTGTGTTTTTTACCACTGTGTTTCTGACCACTGTTTCTCTGACCAGTGTGTTTCTGACCAGTGTGTTTCCGACCACTGTATTTCTGACCAGTGTGTTTCTGACCACTGTGTTCCTGACCAGTGTGTTTCTGACCACTGTGTTCCTGACCAGTGTGTTTCTGACCACTGTGTTCCTGACCAGTGTGTTTCTGACCACTGTGTTCCTGACCAGTGTGTTTCTGACCACTGTGTTCCTGACCAGTGTGTTTCTGACCACTGTGTTCCTGACCAGTGTGTTTCTGACCACTGTGTTCCTGACCAGTGTGTTTCTGACCACTGTGTTCCTGACCAGTGTGTTTCTGACCACTGTGTTCCTGACCAGTGTGTTTCTGACCACTGTGTTCCTGACCAGTGTGTTTCTGACCACTGTGTTCCTGACCAGTGTGTTTCTGACCACTGTGTTCCTGACCAGTGTGTTTCTGACCACTGTGTTCCTGACCAGTGTGTTTCTGACCACTGTGTTCCTGACCAGTGTGTTTCTGACCACTGTGTTCCTGACCAGTGTGTTTCTGACCACTGTGTTCCTGACCAGTGTGTTTCTGACCACTGTGTTCCTGACCAGTGTGTTTCTGACCACTGTGTTCCTGACCAGTGTGTTTCTGACCACTGTGTTCCTGACCAGTGTGTTTCTGACCACTGTGTTCCTGACCAGTGTGTTTCTGACCACTGTGTTCCTGACCAGTGTGTTTCTGACCACTGTGTTCCTGACCAGTGTGTTTCTGACCACTGTGTTCCTGACCAGTGTGTTTCTGACCACTGTGTTCCTGACCAGTGTGTTTCTGACCACTGTGTTCCTGACCAGTGTGTTTCTGACCACTGTGTTCCTGACCAGTGTGTTTCTGACCACTGTGTTCCTGACCAGTGTGTTTCTGACCACTGTGTTCCTGACCAGTGTGTTTCTGACCACTGTGTTCCTGACCAGTGTGTTTCTGACCACTGTGTTCCTGACCAGTGTGTTTCTGACCACTGTGTTCCTGACCAGTGTGTTTCTGACCACTGTGTTCCTGACCAGTGTGTTTCTGACCACTGTGTTCCTGACCAGTGTGTTTCTGACCACTGTGTTCCTGACCAGTGTGTTTCTGACCACTGTGTTCCTGACCAGTGTGTTTCTGACCACTGTGTTCCTGACCAGTGTGTTTCTGACCACTGTGTTCCTGACCAGTGTGTTTCTGACCACTGTGTTCCTGACCAGTGTGTTTCTGACCACTGTGTTCCTGACCAGTGTGTTTCTGACCACTGTGTTCCTGACCAGTGTGTTTCTGACCACTGTGTTCCTGACCAGTGTGTTTCTGACCACTGTGTTCCTGACCAGTGTGTTTCTGACCACTGTGTTCCTGACCAGTGTGTTTCTGACCACTGTGTTCCTGACCAGTGTGTTTCTGACCACTGTGTTCCTGACCAGTGTGTTTCTGACCACTGTGTTCCTGACCAGTGTGTTTCTGACCACTGTGTTCCTGACCAGTGTGTTTCTGACCACTGTGTTCCTGACCAGTGTGTTTCTGACCACTGTGTTCCTGACCAGTGTGTTTCTGACCACTGTGTTACTGACCACTGTGTTTATGACCACTGTGTTTCTGACCAGTGTGTGTCTGACCAGTGTGTTTCTGACTACTGTGTTTCTGATCAGTATGTTTCTGACCAATGTGTTTCTGAGCAGTGTGTTTCTGATGAGTGTGTTTCTGACCACTGTGTTTCTGACTAGTGTGTTTCTGACCAATGTGTTTCTGACCACTGTGTTTCTGACCAGTGTGTTTCTGACCAGTGTGTTTCTGACTAATGTGTTTCAGACCACTGTGTTTCTGACCACTGTGTTTTTGACCACTGTGTTTTTGACCACTGTATTTCTGACCAGTGTGTTTCTGACCAATGTGTTTCAGACTAAGAGTGCACACCAAATCCATGGATCCGAGAGTCAGATCCACAAATCCGGATTCAGATCTGGATCCAAGAGTCTGGATCTCACTACTTGGATCTGATCCGAGCTCCGGGAGTTCACTGTTACTGACCAATGCGTTCCTCAGCAGTGTGTTTCTGACCACTGTGTTTCTGACCATTGTGTTTCTGACCACTGTGTTTCTGACCACTGTTTCTGAACAGTGTGTTTCTGCCCACTGTGTTTCTGACCAGTGTGTTTCTGACCACTGTGTTTCTGACCAGTGTAATTCTGACCAATGTGTTTCTGACCAGTGTGTTTCTTTCTGACCAGTGTGTTTCTGACAAACGTGTTTCTGGCCAGTGTGTTTCTGACCACTGCGTTTCTGACCACTGTGTTTTTGACCACTGTGGTTCTGATCGCTGTGTTTTTGACCAGTGTGTTTCTGACAACTGTGTTTCTGACTACTGGGTTTCTGACCACTCTGTTTCTACCAATGTGTTTCTGACCAGTGTGGTTTTGACCACTGTGTTTCTGACCACAGTGTTTCTGACCACTGTGTTTCTGACCACTCTGTTTCTACCAATGTGTTTCTGACCAGTGTGGTTTTGACCACTGTGTTTCTGACCACAGTGTTTCTGACCACTGTGTTTCTGACGATGGTGATTCTGACCACTGTGTTTCTGACAACTCTGCTTTTGACCACTGTGTTTCTGACCACTGTGTTTCTGACCACTGTGTTTCTGACCACTATGTTTCTGACCACTGTGTTTCTTACCACTGCATTTTACACCAATGTGCTTGTAACCACTGTGTTTCTGACCACTGTGTTTCTGACCAGTGTGCTTCTGACCAGTGTGGTTCTGGCCAGTGTGTTTTTGACCACTGTGTTTTTGACCACGCAGTTTCTGACCACTGTGTTTCTGACCACCGTGTTTCCAACCACCGTGTTTCTGACCAGTCTGTTTCTGACCAGTGGGTTTCTCAGCAGTTTGTTTCTGACCAATGTGCTTCTGACCACTGAGTTTCTGACCACTTTGTTTCTGACCACTGTGTTTCTGACGACTGTGTTTCCAACCACTGTGTTTCTGACCAGTCTGTTTCTGACCAGTGGGTTTCTCAGCAGTTTGTTTCTGACCAATGTGCTTCTGACCACTGAGTTTCTGACCACTTTGTTTCTGACCACTGTGTTTCTGACGACTGTGTTTCCATCCACTGTGTTTCTGACAACTGTGTTTCTGACCACTTTGTTACTGACCACTGAGTTTCTGACCACTGTGTTTCTGACCAGTGTGCTTTGACCATTGTGTTTATGACCACTGTGTTTCTGACCACTGTGTTTCTGACAACTGTGTTTCTGACCACTTTGTTACTGACCACTGAGTTTCTGACCACTGTGTTTCTGACCAGTGTGCTTTGACCATTGTGTTTATGACCACTGTGTTTTTGACCACTGTGTTTCAGACCAGTTTGTTTCTGACCAGTATGTTTCTGACCACTGTGTTTCTGACCACTGTGTTTTGTGACCAGTGTGTTTCTGACCAGTTTTTTTCTAACCAGTGTGTTTCTGACCATTGTGTTTCTGACCACTGGTTTTCCGACCACTGTGTTTCTGACCACTGTGTTTGTGACCACTGTGTTTCTGACCAGTGTGTTTCTGGCCACTGTGTTTCTGCCCACTGTGTTTCTGACCAATGTGTTTCTGACCACTGTGTTTCTTACCACTGTGTTTCTGACCACTGTGTTTCTGACAAAGGTGTTTCTGACCAGTGTGTATCTGACCAGTGTGTTTCTGACCACTGTGTTTCTGACCAGTGTGTTTCTGAACACAGTGTGTCTGGCCAGTGTCTTTCTGACCAGTGTGTTTCTGACCACAGCATTTCTGACCAGTGTGTTTTTTGACCAGTGTGTTTCTGACCACCGTGTTTCTGGCCAGTGTGTTTCTGACCAGTGTGTTTCTGACCACTGTGTTTCCGACCAGTGTGTTTATGACCACCGTGTTTCTGACCAGTGTGTTTCTGACCACCGTGTTTCTGGCCAGTGTGTTTCTGACCAGTGTGTTTCTGACCACTGTGTTTCCGACCAGTGTGTTTATGACCACCGTGTTTCTGACCAGTGTGTTTATGACCACTGTGTTTCTGACCAGTGTGTTTCTGACCACGGTGTTTCTGGCCACTGTCTTTCGGAGCACTGTGCTTCTGAAAACAGTGATTCTAACCACTGTGGTTCTGACCAGTGTGTTTATGACCACTATGTTACTGACCAGTGTGTTTCTGACCAGTGTCGTTCGGACCATTGTGTTTGTGACCACTGTTTTTCTGACCTGTGTGTTTCTGACCAGTGTGTTCCTGACCACAGTGTTTATGAACACTGTGTTTCTGACCAGTGTGTTTCTGACCAGTGTGTTTCTGACCATTGTGTTTGTGACCACTGTTTTTCTGACCTGTGTGTTTCTGACCAGTGTGTTCCTGACCACAGTGTTTATGAACACTGTGTTTCTGACCAGTGTGTTTCTGACCAGTGTGTTTCTGACCAGTGTGTTTCTGACCACTGTGTTTCTGACCACTGTGTTCCTGACCAGTGTGTTTGTGACCTATGTGTTTCTGACCGCTGTGTTTCTGACCCCTGTGTTTATGACCAGCGTGTTTCTGACCACTGTGTTTATGACCACTGTGTTTCTGACCAGTGTGTTTCTGACTAGTGTACTACTGACCAGTGTGTTTCTGACCACTGTGTTTATGACCAGTGTATTTCTGACAACTTGGTTTCTGACCACAGTGTTTCTGACCAGTGCTTCTGACCACAATGTTTCTGATCGATGTGTTTCTGACCAGTGTTTTTCGGACCACCGTGTTTCTGACCAGTGTGTTTCTGACCACTGTGTTCATGACCAGCGTGTTTCTGACCACTGTGATTCTGACCAGTGTGTTTCTGACCACTGTGTTTCTTACTCGTGTGTTTCTAACCAGTGTCTTCTTGACCACTATGATGCTGACCACTTTGCTTCTGACCACTGTGTTTCTGGCCAGTGTGTTTCTGACCACTGTGTTTCTGACCAGCGTGTTTCTGACGAATGTGTTCCTGACCAGTGTGTTTCTGACCAGGGTGTTTCTGAATACTGTGTTTCTAACCAGTGTGTTTCTGATCACTGTGTTTCAGACGAATGTGTTTCTGACTACTGTGTTTCTTACCACAGTGTTCCTGACAACTGTGTTTCTGACCATTGTTTTTCTGACCAGTGTGTTTCTCACCAGTGTGTTTCTGACCACTGTGTTTCTGACCAGTGTGTTTCTGACCACTGTCTTTCTGACCAGTGTGTTTCTGACCACTGTGTTTCTGACCAGTGTGTTTCTGACCACTGTCTTTCTGACCAGTGTGTTTCTGACCACTGTGTTTCTGACCAGCGTGTTTCTGACCACTTAGTTTTTGACCACTGTGTTTCTGACCACTGTGTTTCTGACCATCATGTGTCTGACCACTGTGTTTCTGACCACTTTGTTTCTGACCACTGGGTTTCTGACCATCGTATTTCTGACCAGGGTGTTTCTGACCAGTGTTTTTCTGACCACTGTGTTCCTGACTACTGTGTTTCAGACCAGTGTGTTTCTGACCATTGTATTTCTGACCAGTGTGCTTTTGACCAGTGTGTTTCTGACCACTGTGTTTCTGACCACTGTGTTTCTGATCGCTGTGTTTCTGACCACTGTGTTTCTGACCACTGTGTTTCTGACCACTGTGTTTGTGACAAGTCTGATTCTGACCAGTGTGTTTCTGACTAACGTGTTTCTGACCACTGTGTTTCTGACCACTGTGTTTCTGACAACTGTGTCTCTCACCACTGTGTTTCTGACCACTGTGTTTCTGACCTGTGTGTTTACGACCAATTTGTCTCTGACCAGTGTGTTTCTGACCATTGTGTTTCTGACCACTGTGTTTCTAACCACTGTGTTTCTGACCAGAGTGTTTCTGACCATTGTGTTTCTGACCAGAATGTTTCTGACCACTGTGTTTCTGACCAGTGTGTTTCTGACCAGTGTGTTTCTGACCATTGTGTTTATGACCACTGTGTTTCTGCCACTTTGTTTCTGACCACTGTGTTTCTGACCAGTGTGTTTCTGACCAGTGTGTTTTCGACCACTGTGTTTCTGACCACTGTGTTTCAAACCACTGTGTTTCTGACCACTGTGTTTCTGACCATTGTGTTTCTGACCACTGTGTTTCTGACCAATGTGTTTCTGAACACTGTGTTTCGGACCAGGGTGTTTCTGACCAGTGTGTTTCTGACCGGTGGGTTTCTGACCACTGTCGTTCTGGCCACTGTGTTTCAAACCACTTTGTTTCTGACCACTGTGTTTCTGACCACTGTGTTTCTCACCAGTGTGTTTCTGACCAGTGTGTTTCTCACCACCGTGGTTCTGACCACTGTGTTTATGACCACTGTGTTTCTGAGCAGTGTGTTTCTGACCATATTGTTTCTGACCACTGTGTTTCTGACCACTGTGTTTCTGACCACTGCGTTTCTGACCACTGTGTTTCCGACCAGTGTGTTTCTGATCACTGTGTTTCTGACCACAGTGTTCCTGACCAATGTGTTTCTGAACAGTGTGTTTCTGACCACTGTGTTTCTGACCAGCGTGTTTCTTACCACTAAGTGTCTAACCAGTGTGTTTATGACCACTGTGTTTCTGACCAGGGTGTTTCGGACCACTGTGTTTCTGACCACTTTGTTTTTTACCAGTGTGTTTGTGACCAGTGTGTTTCTGACCACTATGTTTCTGACCAGCGTGTTTCTGACCACTGTGTTTCTGACCAGTGTGCTTTTGACTAGTGTGTTTCTGACCAGTGTCTTTCTGACCACTGTGTTTCTGATCGCTGTGTTTCTGACCACTGTGTTTCTGACCACTGTGATTCTGACCACTGTGTTTCTGACCACTGTGTTTCTCACCACTGTGTTTCTGACCACTGTGTTTCTGACCAGTGTATTTCTGACCACTGTGTTTCTGACCACTGTGTTTCTCACCACTGTGTTTCTGACCACTGTGTTTCTGACCAGTGTATTTCTGACCACTGTGTTTCTGACCACTGTGTTTCTCACCACTGTGTTTCTGACCACTGTGTTTCTGACCAGTGTATTTCTGACCACTGTGTTTCTGACCACTGTGTTTCTCACCACTGTGTTTCTGACCACTGTGTTTCTGACCAGTGTATTTCTGACCACTGTGTTTCTGACCACTGTGTTTCTCACCACTGTGTTTCTGACCACTGTGTTTCTGACCAGTGTATTTCTGACCACTGTGTTTCTGACCACTGTGTTTCTCACCACTGTGTTTCTGACCACTGTGTTTCTGACCAGTGTATTTCTGACCACTGTGTTTCTGACCACTGTGTTTCTCACCACTGTGTTTCTGACCACTGTGTTTCTGACCAGTGTATTTCTGACCACTGTGTTTCTGACCACTGTGTTTCTCACCACTGTGTTTCTGACCACTGTGTTTCTGACCAGTGTATTTCTGACCACTGTGTTTCTGACCACTGTGTTTCTCACCACTGTGTTTCTGACCACTGTGTTTCTGACCAGTGTATTTCTGACCACTGTGTTTCTGACCACTGTGTTTCTCACCACTGTGTTTCTGACCACTGTGTTTCTGACCAGTGTATTTCTGACCACTGTGTTTCTGACCACTGTGTTTCTCACCACTGTGTTTCTGACCACTGTGTTTCTGACCAGTGTATTTCTGACCACTGTGTTTCTGACCACTGTGTTTCTCACCACTGTGTTTCTGACCACTGTGTTTCTGACCAGTGTATTTCTGACCACTGTGTTTCTGACCACTGTGTTTCTCACCACTGTGTTTCTGACCACTGTGTTTCTGACCAGTGTATTTCTGACCACTGTGTTTCTGACCACTGTGTTTCTGACCAGTGTGTTTCTGACCACTGTGTTTCTGATCGCTGTGTTTCTGACCACTGTGTTTCTGACCACTGTGTTTCTGACCACTGTGTTTGTGACAAATCTGATTCTGACCAGTGTGTTTCTGACTAACGTGTTTCTGACCACTGTGTTTCTGACCACTGTGTTTCTGACAACTGTGTCTCTCACCACTGTGTTTCTGACCACTGTGTTTCTGACCAGTGTGTTTACAACCAATTTGTCTCTGACCAGTTTGTTTCTGACCATTGTGTTTCTGACCACTGTGTTTCTAACCACTGTGTTTCTGACCAGAGTGTTTCTGACCATTGTGTTTCTGACCATAATGTTTCTGACCACTGTGTTTCTGACCAGTGTGTTTCTGACCAGTGTGTTTTCGACCATTGTGTTTCTGACCACTAAGTTTCTGACCAATGTGTTTCTGAACACTGTGTTTCGGACCAGAGTGTTTCTGACCAGTGTGTTTCTGACTGATGGGATTCTGACCACTGTGTTTCTGACCACTGTCGTTCTGGCCACTGTGTTTCAAACCACTTTGTTTCTGACCACTGTGTTTCTGACCACTGTGTTTCTAACCACTGTGTTTTTCACCAGTGTGTTTCTGACCAGTGTGTTTCTCACCACCGTGGTTCTGACCACTGTGTTTATGACCACTGTGTTTCTGAGCAGTGTGTTTCTGACCATATTGTTTCTGACCACTGTGTTTCTGACCACTATGTTTCGGACCAATGTGTTTCTGACTAATGTGTTTCTGACCAGTGTGTTTCTGACCAGTGTGTTTCTGACCAGTGTGTTTCTGACCAGTGTGTTTCTCACCACCGTGGTTCTGACCACTGTGTTTATGACCACTGTGTTTCTGAGCAGTGTGTTTCTGACCATATTGTTTCTGACCACTGTGTTTCTGACCACTGTGTTTCGGACCAATGTGTTTCTGACTAATGTGTTTCTGACCATTGTGTTTCTGACCACTGTGTTTCTGACCACTGTGTTTCCGACCAGTGTGTTTCTGATCACTGTGTTTCTGACCACTGTGTTTCTGACCAATGTGTTTCTGAAGTGTGTTTCTGACCACTGTGTTTCTGACCAGCCTGTTTCTGACCACTAAGTGTCTAACCAGTGTGTTTCTGACCACTGTGTTTCTGACCAGTGAGTTTCGGACAAGTAACATTCTGACCAGTGTGTTTCTGACCAGGGTGTTTCAGACCACTGTGTTTCTGACCACTTTGTTTTTTACCAGTGTGTTTGTGACCAGTGTGTTTCTGACCACTATGTTTTTTACCAGCGTGTTTCTGACCACTGTGTTTCTGACCACTGTGTTTCTGACCAGTGTGTTTCTGACCAGTGTGTTTCTGACCAGTGAGTTTCTGACCACAACATTTCTGACCAGTGTGTTTCTGACGACAGGGTTTCTGACCACTGTGTTTCTGACCACTGTGTTTCTGACCACTGTGATTCTGACCACTGTGTTTCTGACCACTGCATCTCTGACCAGTGAGTTTCTGACGACAGTGTTTCTGACCACTGTGTTTCTGACCACTGTGTTTCTGACCACTCTGTTTCTGACCATAGTGTTCTTGACCAGTGTGTTCCTGACCACTGTGTTTCTGACCACTGTGTTTCTGAACACTGTGTATGTGAGAAGTCTGATTCTGACCAGTGTGTTTCTGACAAACGTGTTTCTGACCACTGTGTTTCTGACCACTGTGTTTCTGACCACTGTGTTTCTGAACACTGTGTATGTGAGAAGTCTGATTCTGACCAGTGTGTTTCTGACAAACGTGTTTCTGACCACTGTGTTTCTGACCACTGTGTTTCTGACAACTGTGTCTCTCATCACTGTGTTTCTGACCACTGTGTTTCTGACCAATGTGTTTACGACCAATTTGTCTCTGACCAGTGTATTTCTCACCATTGTGTTTCTAACCACTGTGTTTCTGACCACTGTGTCTCTCATCACTGTGTTTCTGACCACTGTGTTTCTGACCAATGTGTTTACGACCAATTTGTCTCTGACCAGTGTATTTCTCACCATTGTGTTTCTAACCACTGTGTTTCTAACCACTGTGTTTCTGACCAGTGTGTTTCTGACCAGTGTGTTTCTGACCAGTGTGTTTCTGACCATTGTGTTTCTGCCAGTTTGTCTCTGACCACTGTGTTTCTGACCATTGTGTTTCGGACCAATGTGTTTCTGACCAGTGTGTTTCTGACCACTGTGTTTCTAACCACTGTGTTTCTGACCAGTGTGTTTCTGACCAGTGTGTTTCTGACCAGTGTGTTTCTGACCATTGTGTTTCTGCCAGTTTGTCTCTGACCACTGTGTTTCTGACCATTGTGTTTATGACCAGTGTGTTTTTTACCACTGTGTTTCTGACCACTGTGTTTCAAACCACCGTGTTTCTGACCACTGTGTTTCTGACCACTGTGTTTCTCACCAATGTGTTTCTGACCACTGTGTTTCGGACCAGAGTGTTTCTGACCAGTGTGTTTCTGACCGGTGGGTTTCTGACCACTGTGTTTCTGACCACTGTCGGTCTCGCCACTGTGTTTCAAACCACTGTCTTTCTGACCACTGTGTTTCTGACCAGTGTGTTTCTGACCAGTGTGTTACTGACCACTTTGTTTCTGACCACTGTGTTTCTGACCAGTGTGTTTCTGACCAGTGTGTTTATGACCAGTGTGTTTCCGACCAATTTGTCTCTGACCAGTGTGTTTCTGACCACTGTGTTTCTGACCAGTGTGTTTCTGACCAGTGTGTTTATGACCAGTGTGTTTCCGACCAATTTGTCTCTGACCAGTGTGTTTCTGACCATTGTGTTTCCGAGCACTGTGTTTCTAACCACTGTGTTTCTGACCAGAGTGTTTCTGACCATTGGGTTTCTGACCAGAATGTTTCTGACCACTGTGTTTCTGACCAGTGTGTTTCTGACCAGTGTGTTTCTGACCA
>SZWC01003846.1:36561-49849 GCA_023375785.1 Penium margaritaceum | reverse complement strand
TATTCTTGACCACCATGTTTCTGACCACTGTGTTTCTCACCAGTGTGTTCCTGACCACTGTGTTTCTGACCACTGTATTTCTAACCACTGTGTTTCAGACCAGTGTGATTATGATAAGTGTGTTCCTGACCAGTGTGTTTCTCACCAGTGGTTTCTGACCACTGTTTTTCTGACCACTGTGTTTTTGATCACTAAGTTTCTGACCAGTGTGTTTCTGACCGCTGTGTTTGTGACCACAGTATTTCTGACCAGTGTGTTTCTGACCACTGTGTTTCTGACCACTGTGCCTCGGACCAGTGTGTTTCTGACCAATGTGTATCTGACCACTATTTTTCTGACCAGTGTGTTTCTGACGATGGTGTTTCTGACCACTGTGTTTCTGACCGTTGTGTTTCTAACCACTCTGTTTCTGACCAGTGTGTTTATGACCAGTGTGTTTCTGACGAGTGTGTTTCAGACCAGTGTGTTTTTTACCAGTGTGTTTCGACCAATATGTTTCTGACCAGTGTGTTTCTGACCAGTGTGTTTCTGACTAGTGTGTTTCCGACCACGGTGTTTCTGACAAGTGTGTATCTGACCAATGTCATTCCCACCACTTTGTTTCTGACCTCTGAGTTTCTGACCACTGTGATTTTGACCACTCTGTTTCTGACCATTGTGTTTCCGACCACTGTGTTTCTGACCACTGTGTTTCTCACCAGTGTGTTTCTGACCACTGTTTTTCTGACCACTGTCTTTCTGACCAGTATGTTTCCGACCACTGTGTTTCTGACCAGTGTGTTTCTGACCACTGTGTTTCTCACCAGTGTGTTTCTGACCACTGTTTTTCTGACCACTGTCTTTCTGACCAGTATGTTTCCGACCACTGTGTTTCTGACCAGTGTGTTTCTGACCACTGTTTTTCTGACCACCATGTTTCTGACCAGTGTGTGTCTAACCACTATGTTTCTGACCAGTGTGTTTATGAACAGTGTGTTTCTGACCAGTAAGTTTCTGACCAGTGTGTTTCTGACCAGTGTAATTCTTAGCAGTCTGTTTTTGACCACTGTATTTCTGACCACTGTGTTTCTGACCACCGTGTTTCTGACCACTGTGTTTCTAACCAGTGTGTTTCTGACCACTGTGTTTCTGACCACTGTGTTTCTGACCAGTGTGTTTCTTAGCAGTCTGTTTTTGACCACTGTATTTCTGACCACTGTGTTTCTGACCACCGTGTTTCTGACCACTGTGTTTCTAACCAGTGTGTTTCTGACCACTGTGTTTCTGACCACTGTGTTTCTGACCAGTGTGATTCTGATAAGTGTTTTTCTGACCAGTGTGTTTCTGACCAGTGTGTTTCTGACCACTGTGTTTCTGACCACTGTGTTTCTGACCAGTGTGATTCTGATAAGTGTTTTTCTGACCAGTGTGTTTCTGACCAGTGTGTTTCTGACCACTGTGTTCCTGACCACTGCATTTCTGACCAGTGTGTTTCTAACCACTGTGTTTGTGACCACAGTGTTTTTGACCAGTGTGTTCTTGACCACTGTGTTTCTGACCACTGTGCCTCGGACCATTGTGTTTCTTACCACTGTGTTTCTGACCACTATGTTTCTGACCACTGTGCTTCTGACCAGTGTCTTTTTGACCAGTGTGTGTCTGACCACTGTGTTTCTGACCACTGTGTCTCTGACCATTGTGTTTCTAACCACTGTGTTTCTGACCGGTGTGTTTATGACCAGTGTGTTTCTGACCAGTGTGTTTCTGACCAGTGTGTTTCTGACCACTGTGTCTCTGACCATTGTGTTTCTAACCACTGTGTTTCTGACCGGTGTGTTTATGACCAGTGTGTTTCTGACCAGTGTGTTTCTGACCAGTGTGTTTCTGACCACTTTGTTTCTAACCACTGTGTTTCTGACCGGTGTGTTTATGACCAATGTGTTTCTAGCGAGTTTGTTTCTCACTAGTGTGTTTCTGACCACTCTGTTTTTGACCACTGTGTTTCTGACCACTGTGTTTCTGACCGGTGTGTTTATGACCAATGTGTTTCTAGCGAGTTTGTTTCTCACTAGTGTGTTTCTGACCACTCTGTTTTTGACCACTGTGTTTCTGACCACTGCGGTTCTGACAACTGCATTTCTGACCAGTGTGTTTCTGACCACTGTGTTTCTGACCACGGTGTTCTGACCAGTGTGTTTCTGACCACTGTGTTTCTGACCACTGTGTTTCTGAGCACTAAGTTTCTGATTACTCTGTTTCTGACCAGTGTGTTTTTGACCAGTGTGTTTCTGACCACTGTGTGTATGACCACTGTTTTTCTGACCAGCGTGTCTCTGACCAGTGTGTCTTTGACCAGTGTGTTTCTGACCGCTGTGTTTCTGACCACTGTGTTTCTAACCAGTGTGTTTCTGACCACTGTGTGTCTGACCACTGTGTTTCTGACCAGTGTGATTCTGATAAGTGTTTTTCTGACCAGTGTGTTTCTGACGATGGTGTTTCTGACCAGTGTGTTTCTGACCACTGTGTTTCTGACTACTGTGTTTCTGACCACTATGTTTCTGACCACCTTATTTCTGACCAGTGTGTTTCTGACGATGGTGTTTCTGACCACTGTGTTTCTGACCACTGTGTTTCTGACCACTGTGTTTCTGACCACTGTGTTTCTAACCACTGTGTTTCTGATCGGTGTGTTTCTGAGCAGTTTGTTTCTTAGAACTGTGTTTCCGACTGCTGGGTTTCTGACCACCTCGTTTCTGACCACTGTGTTTCTGGCCAGTGTGCTTCTGACCACTGTGATTCTGACCAATGTGTTTCTGACTACTGTGATTCTGACCAGTGTGTTTCTGACCACTGTGTTTCTGACCAGTGTGTTTATGACCACTGTGTTTCAGACCAGTGTGCTTCTGACTAGTGTGTTTCTGACCAGTGTGTTTATGAACATTGTGTTTCAAACCATTGTGTTTCTGACCACTGTGTTTCTGACCACTGTGTTTCTGACCACTGTGTTTCTGACCACTGCGTTTCTGACCACTGCGTTTCTGACCAGTGTGTTTCTGACCACTGTGTTTCTGACCGCAGTGTTCTGACCAGTGTGTTTCTTACAGCTGTGTTTCTGACCACTATGCCTCTGACCATTGCAATTATGACCACTGTGTTTCTGAGCACTAAGTTTTTCACCACCTTGTTTCTGACCAGTGTGTTTCTGACCAGTGATTTTCTGACCACTGTGTGTACGACCACTGTGTTTCTGACCAGTGTGTCCCTGATAAGTGTGTTTCTGTCCAGTGTGTTTCTCACCAGTGTGTTTCTGACCGCTGTGTTTCTGACCACTGTGATTCTGACTAATGTGTTTCTGACCACGGTGTTTCTGACCACTTTATTTTGACCAGTGTGTTTCTGACGACGGTGTTTCTGACCACTGTGTTTCGGACCACTGTGTTTCTGACCACTGTGTTTCTGACCACTTTATTTTGACCAGTGTGTTTCTGACGACGGTGTTTCTGACCACTGTGTGTCGGACCACTGTGTTTCTGACCACTGTGTTTCTGACCACTGTGTTTCGGACCACTGTGTTTCTGACCACTGTGTTTCTGACCACTTTATTTTGACCAGTGTGTTTCTGACGACGGTGTTTCTGACCACTGTGTGTCGGACCACTGTGTTTCTGACCATTGTGTTTCTGACCACTGTGTTTCTAACCACTGTGTTTCCGATCGGTGTGTTTCTGAAGAGTGTGTTTCTAACAACTGTGTTTCTGACTGCTGGGTTTCTGACCACCGTGTTTCTGACCACCGTGTTTCTGACCACCGTGTTTCTGACCACCGTGTTTCTGGCCAGTGTGTTTCTGACCACTGTGATTCTGACCAATATGTTTCTGACTACTGTGATTCTGACCAGTGTGTTTCTGACCACTGTGTTTCAGACCAGTGTGCTTCTAACTAGTGTGTTTCTGACCATTGTGTCTCAAACCATTGTGTTTTTTACCACTGCGTTTCTGACCACTGTGTTCCTGACCACCGTGTTTCTGACCAGTGTGTTCCTGACCACTGTGTTCCTGACCAGTGTCTTTCTGACCAGTGTGTTTCTGACCATTGTGTTTCTGACCATTGTGTTTCTGACCACTGTGTTCCTGACCACCGTGTTTCTGACCAGTGTGTTCCTGACCACTGTGTTCCTGACCAGTGTCTTTCTGACCAGTGTGTTTCTGACCATTGTGTTTCTGACCATTGTGTTTGTGACCACTGCGTTTCTGATCAGTGTGTTTCTCACCACTGTGTTTCTGAAAAGTGTGTTTCTCTCCAGTGTGTTTCTGACTAATGTGTTTCTGACCACTGTGTTTCTGACCACTGTGTTTCTAACCACTGTGTTTCTGATCAGTGTGATTCTGAGAAGTGTGTTTCTGACCAGTGTGTTTCTGACCAGTGTCTTTCTGACCAGTGTGTTTCTGACCAGTGTGTTTCTAAGCACTGTGTTTCTGACCAGTGTGTTTATGACCACTGTGTTTCTGACCAGTGTGTTTCTAACCAGTGTGTTTCTGACCACTGTGTTTCTGACCAGTGTCTTTCTGACCAGTGTGTTTCTGACCAGTGTGTTTCTAAGCACTGTGTTTCTGACCAGTGTGTTTATGACCACTGTGTTTCTGACCAGTGTGTTTCTAACCAGTGTGTTTCTGACCACTGTGTTTCTGACCAGTGTCTTTCTGACCAGTGTGTTTCTGACCAGTGTGTTTCTAAGCACTGTGTTTCTGACCAGTGTGTTTATGACCACTGTGTTTCTGACCAGTGTGTTTCTAACCAGTGTGTTTCTGACCACTGTGTTTCTGACCAGTGTCTTTCTGACCAGTGTGTTTCTGACCAGTGTGTTTCTAAGCACTGTGTTTCTGACCAGTGTGTTTATGACCACTGTGTTTCTGACCAGTGTGTTTCTAACCAGTGTGTTTCTGACCACTGTGTTTCTGACCAGTGTCTTTCTGACCAGTGTGTTTCTGACCAGTGTGTTTCTAAGCACTGTGTTTCTGACCAGTGTGTTTATGACCACTGTGTTTCTGACCAGTGTGTTTCTAACCAGTGTGTTTCTGACCACTGTGTTTCTGACCAGTGTCTTTCTGACCAGTGTGTTTCTGACCAGTGTGTTTCTAAGCACTGTGTTTCTGACCAGTGTGTTTATGACCACTGTGTTTCTGACCAGTGTGTTTCTAACCAGTGTGTTTCTGACCACTGTGTTTCTGACCAGTGTGTTTCTGACCAGTGTGTTTCTGACCCGTGTGTTTCTGACCAGTGTGTTTCTGACCAGTGTGTTTCTGACCCGTGTCTTTCTGACCAGTGTGTTTCTGACCAATGTGTTTCTGACCAGTGTGTTTTTGACCGGTGTGTTTCTGACCACTGTGTTTCTGACCAGTGTGTTTTTTACCACTGTGTTTGTGAATACTGTGTTTCTAACCAATGTGTTTCTGACCACTGTGTTTCTGACCAGTGTGGTTTTAACCAGTGTGTTTCTGACCACTGCGTTTCTGACCAGTGTGTTTCTGACTACTGTGTTCCTGACCACTGTGTTTCTGACCACTGAGTTTCTGACCAGTGTGTTTCTGACCACTGTGTTTCTGACAACTGTGTTTCTAACCACTGTGTTTCTGAACAATGTGTTTCTGACCAGTGTGTTTCTGACCAGTTTGTTTCTGACCAGTGTGTTTCTGACCACTGTGTTTCTGACTACTATGTTTCTGACCACTGCGTTTTTGACCAATGTGTTTCTGACCATTGTGTTTCTGACCACCGTGTTTCTGACCAGTGTGTTTCTGACCACTGTGTTTCTGACAACTGTGTTTCTGACTACTGTGTTTCTGACCACTGTGTTTCGGACCACTGTATTTCTGACCAGTGTGTTTCTGACTACTGTGTTCCTGACCACTGTGTTTCTGACCACTGCGTTTCTGACCAGTGTGTTTCTGACTATTGTGTTTCTGACCACTGTGTTTCTAACCACTGTGTTTCTGTCCAGTGTGTTTCTGACCAGTGTGTTTCTGACCAATGTGTTTCTGACCACTGTGTTTCTGACCACTGTGTTTCTGACCACTGTGTTTCTGACCACTGTATTCCTGACCAGTGTGTTTCCGACCACTGAGTTTTTCACTACTCTGTTTATGACCACTGCGTTTCTGAGCAGTGTGTTTCTGACCACTGTTTTTCTGACCATTGTGTCTCTAACCACTGTGTTTCTTACCAGTGTGTTTCTGACCAGTGTGTTTCTCACCAGTGTGTTTCTGACCACTGTGTTTATGACCAATGTGTTGCTGCCCATTGTGTTTCTGACCACTGTGTTTCTGACCAGTGTGCTTCTGACCACAGTGCTTTTTACCACGCAGTTTCTGACCACTGTGTTTCTGACCACTGTGTTTCTTACCACTGTGTTTCTGACCACTGTGTTTCTAACCACCGTGTCTCTGACCAGTGTGTTTTTGAACACTGTGTTTCTGACCATTGTGTTTCTGACAACCGTGTTTGTGACCACTGTGTTACTGACCACTCTGTTTCTGACCACTGTGTTTCTAACCACCGTGTCTCTGACCAGTGTGTTTTTGAACACTGTGTTTCTGACCATTGTGTTTCTGACAACCGTGTTTGTGACCACTGTGTTACTGACCACTCTGTTTCTGACCACTGTCGTTTTGACCAGTGTGTTTATGACCACTGTGTTTCTGACCATTTTGTTTTTTACCACTGTGTTTCTGACCACCGTGTATTTGACCACTGTGTTTCTGACCAGTGTGTTTCTGATCACTGTGTTTCTGACCACCGTGTATTTGACCACTGTGTTTCTGACCAGTGTGTTTCTGATCAATGTGTTTCTGACCACTGTGTTTCTGACCAGTGTGTTTCTGACCGGTGTGTCTCTGACCACCGTGTTTCTGACCACTGTGTTTCTGACCACTGTGTTTCTGACCACTGTGTTTCTGACCACTGTGTTTCTGACCAGTGTGCTTCTCACCAGTGTGTTTCTGACCATTGTGTTTCTGACCACTGTGTTTCTGACCGCTGTTTTTCTGACCACTGTGTTTGTAACCAGTGTGTTTCTGACCACTTTGTGTCATACCAGTGTGTTTCTGACCACTGTGTTTCTGACCCGTGTGTTTCCGACGACTGTGTTTCTGACGAGTGTGCTTCTGACCACTGTCATTCTGACCAGTGTGTTTCTGACCAGTGTGTTTCTGACCACTATGTTTATGAAAACTGTGTTTTTGGCCATTGTGTTTCTGACCAGTGTGTTTCTGACCTGTGTGTTTATGACCATTGTGTTTCTGACCACTGCGATTATGACAAGTGTGCGTCTGACCAGTGTGTTTCTGACCAGTGTGTTTCTGACCAGTGTGTTTCTGACCAGTGTGTTTCTGACCAGTGTGTTTCTGACCAATGTGTTTCTGACCACTGTGTTTCTGACCACTGTAATTCTGACCACTGTGTTTATGACCAGTGTGTTTCTAACCACTGTGTTTATGAATACTGTGGGTCTGACCACTGTGTCTATGACCACTGCTTTTCTGACTAGTGTGTCTCTGACCTCTGTGTTTCTTACCATTGTGTTTCTGACCAGTGGGTTTCTGACCAGTGTGTTTCTAAACACTGTGTTTCTGACCAGTGTGTTTATGACCACTGTGTTTCTTACCAGTGTGTTTCTGTCCACCGTGTTTCTGACCACTGTGTTTTTATCCACTGTTTGTCTGTCCACCGTGTTTCTGACCAGTGTGTTTGAGACCAGTGTGTTTCTGACCACTGTGTTACTGACCACTGTGTTTCTGACCACTGCGTTTCTGACCAATATGTTCTAACCACTGTGTTTCTGACCACAGTGTTTCTGACCAGTGTGTTTCTGACCCATGTGTTTCTGACCACTGTGTTTCTGACCACTGCGTTTCTGACCAATATGTTCTAACCACTGTGTTTCTGACCACAGTGTTTCTGACCAGTGTGTTTCTGACCCATGTGTTTCTGACCAATGTGCCGCTAACCAGTGTTTTTATGACCACCGTGTTTCTAACAACTGTGTTTCTGACCAGTGTGTGTCTAAGCAGTGTGTTTCTTACTAGTGTGTTTCTGACCAGTGTGTTTCTTACCAGTGTGTTTCTGACTAATATGTTTCTGACCAGTGTTTTTCTGACCAGTATATTTTTGACCAGTGTGTTTCTGACCACTGTGTTTCTGACCAGTGTGTTTCTGACCACTGCCACCATGTTTCTGACTACTGTGATTCTGACCACTGTGTTTCTGACCATTGTGTTTCTGACCACTGTGTTTCTGACCAGTGTGTTTCTGACCACTGCCACCATGTTTCTGACTACTGTGATTCTGACCACTGTGTTTCTGACCATTGTGTTTCTGACCACAGTGTTTCTTACCACTCTGTTTCTGACCACTGTGGTTCTGACCACTGTGTTTCTGACCACTGTGTGTCTGACCACTGTGTTTCTGACAATTGTGTTTCTGACCAATGTGTTTCTGACCAGTGTGTTTCTGACCACTGTGTTTCTGACCACCGTGTTTCTGACCACTGTGTGTCTGACCACTGTGTTTCTGACAATTGTGTTTCTGACCAATGTGTTTCTGACCAGTGTGTTTCTGACCACTGTGTTTCTGACCACCGTGTTTCTGACCTGTGTCTTTCTGACCAGTGTGTTTCTGACCAGTGTGTTTCTGACCCGTGTCTTTCTGACCAGTGTGTTTCTGACCAATGTGTTTCTGACCAGTGTGTTTTTGACTGGTGTTTTTCTGACCACTATGTTTCTGACCAGTGTGTTTCTGACCAGTGTGTTTCTGACCCGTGTCTTTCTGACCAGTGTGTTTCTGACCAATGTGTTTCTGACCAGTGTGTTTTTGACTGGTGTTTTTCTGACCACTATGTTTCTGACCAGTGTGTTTTTAACCACTGTGTTTGTGAATACTGTGTTTCTGACCAATGTGTTTCTGACCACTGAGTTTCGGACCAGTGTGTTTCTGACCACTGAGTTTCTGACCACTGTGCTTTTAACCACTGTGTTTCTGACCAGTGTGTTTCTGACCACTGAGTTTCGGACCAGTGTGTTTCTGACCACTGAGTTTCTGACCACTGTGCTTTTAACCACTGTGTTTCTGACCAGTGTGTTTCTGACCACTGTGTTTCTGACTACTGTGTTTCTGACCACTTCGTTTCTGACCAATGTGTTTCTGACCAGTGTGTTTCTGACCACCGTGTTTCTGACCAGTGTGTTTCTGACCACTGTGTTTCTGACCATTGTGCCTCTGACCAGTGCATTTCTGACCACTATGTTTCTGAGCACTAAGTCTCTGACCACTCTGTTTCTGACAAGTGTAATTCTGACCAGTGTGTATCTGACCACTGTGTGTATGACCACTGTGTTTCTGACCTCTGTGTTTCTGACCACTGTGTTTCTGACCACTGTGTTTCTGACCATTGTGTTTTTGGCCACTGTGTTTCTGACCAGTGTGTTTATGACCAGTGTGTTTCTGACCAGTGTGTTTTTGACCAGTGTGTTTTCTGACCAGTGTGCTCTGACCACTGTGTTCTGACCAGTGTGTTTCTGACCACTGTGTTTCTGACCATTGTGTTTTTGGCCACTGTGTTTCTGACCAGTGTGTTTATGACCAGTGTGTTTCTGACCAGTGTGTTTTTGACCAGTGTGTTTTCTGACCAGTGTGTTTCTGACCACTGTGTTTCTGACCAGTGTGTTTCTGACCACTGTGTTTCGGACCAGTGTGTTTCTGACAACTGCAATTCTGACCACCGTGTTTCTGACTACTGTGTTTCTGACCAGTGTGCTCCGACCACTGTGTTTCTGATCAGTGCGTTTCTGACCACTGTGTTTCTGACAACTGTGTTTCTAACCACCGTGTTTCTGACCAGTGTGTTTCTGACCAGTGTGTTTTTGACCAGTGTGTTTTCTGACCAGTGTGTTTCTGTCCACTGTGTTTTCTGACCAGTGTGTTTCTGACCACTGTGTTTCTAACCAGTGTGTTTCGGACCACTGGCATTCTCACCACTGTGTTTCTGACCAGTGTGTTTCTGACCAGTGTGCTTTTGACCACTGTGTTTCGGACCGCTCTGTTTCTGACCACTGTGTTTCTGACAACTGTGTTTCTGACCACTGTGTTTCTGAACACTGTGGTTCTGACCACTGTGTTTCTGACCACTGTTTTTAGGACCACTGTGTTTCTGACCAGTGTGTTTCACACCACTGTGTTTCTGACCACCATGTTTCTGACAAGTGTGTTTCTGACCACCGTGTTTCTCACCAGTGTGATTCTGAACAGTGTTCTTCTGACCAGTGTGTTTCTGACCAGTGTGTTTCATACCACTGTGTGTCTGAACAGCGTGTTTCTGACCATTGTGTTTTTGACCAGTGTGTTTCTGACCAGTGTGTTTCTGACCACTGTGTTTCTGACCACTGTGTTCTGACCAGTGTGTTTCCGACCACTGTGTTTCTGACCAGTGTGTTTCTGACCACTGTGTTTCGGACCCGTGTGTTTCTGACAACTGCGTTTCTGACCACTGTGTTTCTGACCACTGTGTTTCTGACTCCTGTGTTTCTGACCAGTGTGCTCTGACCACTGTGTTTCTGATCAGTGCGTTTCTGACCACTGTGTTTCTGATACCCGTGTTTCTAACCACCGTGTTTATGACCAGTGTGTTTCCGACCAGTGTGTTTATGACCTGCGTGTTTCTGACCCCTGTGTTTATGACCACTGTGTTTCTGACCACTGCGTTTCTGACCAGTGTTTTTCTCACCACTGTGTTTCTGACCACAGTGTTTCTGACTTCTGTGTTTCTGATCACTGTGCCAATGACCAGTGTGTTTCTGACCACTGTGTTTCTGACCACTGTGTTTTTGACCAGTGTGTTTCTATCCACTGTGTTTCTGACCAGTGTGTTTCTGACCAGTGTGCTTCTGACCGGTGTGTGTCTGCCCAGTGTGTTTCTGACCAGTGTGTTTCTGACCGCTGTGGTTCTGACCAGTGTGTTTCTGACCAGTGTGTTTCTGACCACTGTGTTTCTGACCACTGTGTTCTGACCAGTGTGTTTCTGACCACTGTGTTTCTGACCAGTGTGTTTCTGACCACTGTGTTTCGGACCAGTGTGTTTCTGACAACTGCAATTCTGACCACCGTGTTTCTGACTACTGTGTTTCTGACCAGTGTGTTTCTGACCACTGTGTTTCTGACCAGTGTGTTTCTGACCACTGTGTTTCGGACCAGTGTGTTTCTGACAACTGCAATTCTGACCACCGTGTTTCTGACTACTGTGTTTCTGACCAGTGTGCTCCGACCACTGTGTTTCTGATCAGTGCGTTTCTGACCACTGTGTTTCTGACAACTGTGTTTCTAACCACCGTGTTTCTGACCAGTGTGTTTCTGACCAATGTGTTTTTGACCTCTGTGTTTCTGACCACTGTGTTTATGACCACTGTATTTCTGACCACTGCGTTTCTGACCAGTGTGTTTCTCACAAGGGTGTTTCTGACCACTGTGTTTCTGACCACTGTGTTTCTGACAACTGTGTTTCTAACTACTGTGTTTCTGACCACTGTGTTTCTGACCACTGCGTTTCTGACCAGTGTGTTTCTCACAAGGGTGTTTCTGACCACTGTGTTTCTGACCACTGTGTTTCTGACAACTGTGTTTCTAACTACTGTGTTTCTGACCACTGTGTTTCTGACCACTGTATTTCTGACCAGTGTGTTTCTTACGACAGTGTTTCTGAGCACTGTGTTTCTGACCACTGTGGTTCTGACCACAGTGTTTCTGACCACTGTGTTTCTGACCACTGTGTTTCTTACCACTGTGTTTCCGATCGGTGTGTTTCTGAACAGTGTGTTTCTGACAACTGTGTTTCCGACTACTAGGTTTCCGACCACTGTGTTTCTGACCACTGTGTTTCCGAGCAGTGTGTTTGTGACCACTGTGTTTCTGTCCAGTGAGTTTCTGACCACGGAGTTTTTCACCACTCTGTTTATGACCACTGCGTTTTTGAGCAGTGTGTTTCTGATCACTGTTTTTCTGACCAGTTTGTCTCTAACCAGTGTGTTTCTTACCAGTGTGTTTCTGACCAGTGTGTTTCTCAACAGTGTGTTTCTGACCACTGTGTTTCTCACCAATGTGTTGCTGATAATTGTGTTTCTGACCACTGTGTTTCTGACCAGTGTGCTTCTGACCACTGTAATTCTGACCAGTGTGTTTCTGACCAGTGTGTTTCTAAACACTGTGTTTTTGACCAGTGTGTTTATGACCACTGTGTTTCTTACCAGTTTGTTACTGACCACCGTGTTTCTGACCACTGTGGTTTTATCCACTGTTTGTCTGTCCACTGTGTTTCTGACCAGTGTGTTTCTGACCAGTGTGTTTCTAAACACTGTGTTTTTGACCAGTGTGTTTATGACCACTGTGTTTCTTACCAGTTTGTTACTGACCACCGTGTTTCTGACCACTGTGGTTTTATCCACTGTTTGTCTGTCCACTGTGTTTCTGACCAGTGTGTTTCTGACCAGTGTGTTTCTAAACACTGTGTTTTTGACCAGTGTGTTTATGACCACTGTGTTTCTTACCAGTTTGTTACTGACCACCGTGTTTCTGACCACTGTGGTTTTATCCACTGTTTGTCTGTCCACTGTGTTTCTGACCAGTGTGTTTCTGACCAGTGTGTTTCTAAACACTGTGTTTTTGACCAGTGTGTTTATGACCACTGTGTTTCTTACCAGTTTGTTACTGACCACCGTGTTTCTGACCACTGTGGTTTTATCCACTGTTTGTCTGTCCACTGTGTTTCTGACCAGTGTGTTTCTGACCAGTGTGTTTCTAAACACTGTGTTTTTGACCAGTGTGTTTATGACCACTGTGTTTCTTACCAGTTTGTTACTGACCACCGTGTTTCTGACCACTGTGGTTTTATCCACTGTTTGTCTGTCCACTGTGTTTCTGACCAGTGTGTTTCTGACCAGTGTGTTTCTGACCAGTGTGTTTCTGACCAGTGTGTTTCTGACCAGTGTGTTTCTGACCACTGTGTTTCTGACCACTGTGTTTATGACCAGTGTGTTTCTAACCACTGTGTTTATGAATACTGTGGGTCTGACCACTGTGTTTCTGACCAGTGTGTTTCTGACCAGTGTGTTTCTGACCACTGTGTCTATGACCACTGGTTTTCTGACTAGTATGTCTCTGACCTCTGTGTTCTTGCCATTGTGTTTCTGACCAGTGTGTTTCTGACCAGTGTGTTTCTAAACACTGTGTTTTTGACCAGTGTGTTTATGACCACTGTGTTTCTTACCAGT
>SZWC01003846.1:10109-36484 GCA_023375785.1 Penium margaritaceum | reverse complement strand
TGTGTTTCTGACCACTGTGTTTCTGACCACCGTGTTTCTGACCTGTGTGTTTCTGACCAGTGTCTTCCTGACCGGTGTGTTTCTGACCCGTGTGTTTCTGACCAGTGTGTTTCTGACCAATGTGTTTCTGACCAGTGTGTTTTTGACCGGTGTGTTTCTGACCACTGTGTTTCTGACCAGTGTGTTTTTAACCACTGTGTTTGTTAATACTGTGTTTCTGACCAATGTGTTTCTGACCACCGAGTTTCTGACCAGTGTGTTTCTGACCACTGAGTTTCTGACCACTGTGTTTATAACCACCGTGTCTCTGACCAATGTGTTTCTGACCACTGTGTTTCTGACCAATGTGTTTCTGACCAGTGTGTTTCTGACCAGTTTGTTTCTGACCAGTGTGTTTCTGACCAGTGTGTTTCTGACTACTGTGTTTCTGACCACTTCGTTTCTGTCCAATGTGCTTCTGACCATTGTGTTCCTGACCGCGGTGTTTCTGACCACTGTGTTTCTGACCACTGTGTTTCTGACCACCGTGCCTCTGACCAGTGCGTTTCTGACCACTATGTTTCTCAGCACTAAGTTTCTGACCTCTCTGTTTCTGACAAGTGTGTTTCTGACCAGTGTGTATCTGACCACTGTGTGTATGACCACTGTGTTTCTGACCTGTGTGTTTCTGACCACTGTGTTTCTGACCACTGTGTTTCTGACCATTGTGTTTTTAGCCACTGTGTTTCTGACCTGTGTGTTTATGACCAGTGTGTTTCTGACCAGTGTGTTTATGACCAGTGTGTTTCTGACCAATATGTCTCTGACCAGTGTGTTTCTGACCACTGTGTTTCTGACCAGTGTGTTTCGGACCACTGGCATTCTCACCACTGTGTTTCTGACCAGTGTGTTTGTGACTAGTGTGCTTTTCACCACTGTGTTTCGGACCGCTCTGTTTCTGACCACTGTGTTTCTGACCAGTGTGTTTCGGACCACTGGCATTCTCACCACTGTGTTTCTGACCAGTGTGTTTGTGACTAGTGTGCTTTTCACCACTGTGTTTCGGACCGCTCTGTTTCTGACCACTGTGTTTCTGACAATTGTGTTCCTGACCACTGTGTTTCTGAACACTGTGGTTCTGACCACTGTGTTTCTCACCACTGTTTTTAGGACCACTGTGTTTCTGACCAGTGTGTTTCTGACCACTGTGTTTCTGACCACTGTGTTTCTGAACACTGTGGTTCTGACCACTGTGTTTCTCACCACTGTTTTTAGGACCACTGTGTTTCTGACCAGTGTGTTTCTGACCACTGTGTTTCTGACCACCGTGTTTCTGACCAGTGTGTTTCTGACCACCGTGTTTCTGACCACTGTGTTCTGACCAGTGTGTTTCTGACAAGTGTGTTTCATACCACTGTGTGTCTGAACAGTGTGTTTCTGACCATTGTGTTTCTGACCAGTGTGTATCTGACCAGTGTGTTTCTGACCACTGCGTTTCTGACCACTGTGTTCTGACCAGTGTGTTTCTGACCACTGTGTTTCTGACCAGTGTGTTTCTGACCACTGTGTTTCTGACCAGTGTGTATCTGACCAGTGTGTTTCTGACCACTGCGTTTCTGACCACTGTGTTCTGACCAGTGTGTTTCTGACCACTGTGTTTCTGACCAGTGTGTTTCTGACCACTGTTTTTCGGACCAATGTGTTTCTGACAACTGCGTTTCTGACCACCATGTTTCTGACCACTGTGTTTCTGACTCCTGTGTTTCTGACCAGTGTGCTCCGACCATTGTGTTTCTGATCAGTGCGTTTCTGACCACTGTGTTTCTGACCAGTGTGTTTCTGACAACTGCGTTTCTGACCACCATGTTTCTGACCACTGTGTTTCTGACTCCTGTGTTTCTGACCAGTGTGCTCCGACCATTGTGTTTCTGATCAGTGCGTTTCTGACCACTGTGTTTCTGATACCCGTGTTTCTAACCACCGTGTTTCTGACCAGTGTGTTTCTGACCAGTGTGTTTATGAACTGTGTGTTTCTGACCCCTGTGTTTATGACCACTGTGTTTCTGACCACTGCGTTTCTGACCAGTGTGTTTCTCACCATTGTGTTTCTGACCACAGTGTTTCTGACTTCTGTGTGTCTGACCACTGTGCCAGTGACCAGTGTGTTTCTCACCAGTGTGTTTCTGACCACTGTGTTTCTGGCCACTGTGTTTTTGACCAGTGTGTTTCTATCCACTGTGTTTCTGACCACTGTGCCAGTGACCAGTGTGTTTCTCACCAGTGTGTTTCTGACCACTGTGTTTCTGGCCACTGTGTTTTTGACCAGTGTGTTTCTATCCACTGTGTTTCTGACCAGCGTGTTTCTGACCAGTGTGCTTGTGACCAGTGTGTGTCTGCCCAGTGTGTTTCTGACCATTGTGTTTCTGACCGATGTGGTTCTGACCAGTGTGTTTCTGACCAGTGTGTTTCTGACCACCGTGTTTCTGACCACTGTGTTCTGACCAGTGTGTTTGTGACCACTGTGTTTCTGACCAGTGTGTTTTTGACCACTGTGTTTCGGACCAGTGTGTTTCTGACAACTGCAATTCTGACCACCGTGTTTTTGACCACCGTGTTTCTGACTACTGTGTTTCTGACCAGTGTACTCCGACCACTGTGTTTCTGACAACTGCAATTCTGACCACCGTGTTTTTGACCACCGTGTTTCTGACTACTGTGTTTCTGACCAGTGTACTCCGACCACTGTGTTTCTGATCAGTGCGTTTCTGACCACTGTGTTTCTGACAACTGTGTTTCTAACCACCGTGTTTCTGACCAATGTGTTTTTGACATGTGTGTTTCTGATCACTGTGTTTATGACCACTGTGTTTCTGACCACTGCGTTTCTGACCAGTGTGTTTCTCACCACTGTGTTTCTGACCACAGTGTTTCTGACTTATGTGTTTCTGACCACTGTGCCAGTGACCAGTGTGTTTCTCACCAGTGTGTTTCTGACCACTGTGTTTCTGACCACTGTGTTTCTGACAACTGTGTTTCTCACTACTGTGTTTCTGACCACTGTGTTTCTGACCACTGTATTTTTGACCAGTGTGTTTCTTACGACAGTGTTTCTGAGCACTGTGTTTCTGACCATCGTGGTTCTGACCCCAGTGTTTCTGACCACTGTGTTTCTTACCACTGTGTTTCCGATCGGTGTGTTTCTGAACAGTGTGTTTCTGACAACTGTGTTTCCGACTACTAGGTTTCCGACCACTGTGTTTCTGACCACTGTGCTTCTGAGCAGAGTGTTTGTGACCACTGTGTTTCTGTCCAGTGAGTTTCTGACCAGTGTGTTTCTGATGAATGTGTTTCTGACCACTGTGTTTCTGACCACTGTGGTTCTGACCACTGTATTTCTGACCAGTGTGTTTCTGACCACGTTGTTTTTTCACCACTCTGTTTATGACCACTGCGTTTCTGAGCAGTGTGTTTCTGATCACTGTTTTTCTGACCATTGTGTCTCTAACCAGTGTGTTTCTTACCAGTGTGTTTCTGACCAGTGTGTTTCTCACCAGTGTGTTTCTGACCACTGTGTTTTTGATCAATGTGTTGCTGACCATTGTGTTTCTGACCACTTTGTTTCTGACCAGTGTGCTTCTGACCACAGTGCTTTTTACCACGCAGTTTCTGACCACCGTGTTTCTGATCACTGTGTTTTTTACCACTGTGTTTCTGACCACTGTGTTTCTAACCACTGTGTTTCTGACCAGTGTGCTTCTGACCACAGTGCTTTTTACCACGCAGTTTCTGACCACCGTGTTTCTGATCACTGTGTTTTTTACCACTGTGTTTCTGACCACTGTGTTTCTAACCACCGTGTCTCTGACCAGTGTGTTTCTGAACACTGTGTTTCTGACCACTGTGTTTCTGACAACTGTGTTTCTGACCACTGTGTTTCTGACCACTCTGTTTCTGACCTCTGTCTTTTTGACCAGTGTGTTTATGACCACTGGGTTTCTGACCACATTGTTTTTTACCACTGTGTTTCTAACCACCGTGTATTCGACCACTGTGTTTCTGACCAGTGTGTTTCTGACAAATGTGTTTCCGACCACTGTCTTTCTGACCAGTGTGTTTCTGACCGGTGTGTCTCTGTCCATCATGTTTCTGACCACTGTGTTTATGACCAATGTGTTTCAGACCACTGTGTTTCCGACCACTGTCTTTCTGACCAGTGTGTTTCTGACCGGTGTGTCTCTGTCCATCATGTTTCTGACCACTGTGTTTATGACCAATGTGTTTCAGACCACTGTGTTTCCGACCACTGTCTTTCTGACCAGTGTGTTTCTGACCGGTGTGTCTCTGTCCATCATGTTTCTGACCACTGTGTTTATGACCAATGTGTTTCAGACCACTGTGTTTCCGACCACTGTCTTTCTGACCAGTGTGTTTCTGACCGGTGTGTCTCTGTCCATCATGTTTCTGACCACTGTGTTTATGACCAATGTGTTTCAGACCACTGTGTTTCCGACCACTGTCTTTCTGACCAGTGTGTTTCTGACCGGTGTGTCTCTGTCCATCATGTTTCTGACCACTGTGTTTATGACCAATGTGTTTCAGACCACTGTGTTTCCGACCACTGTCTTTCTGACCAGTGTGTTTCTGACCGGTGTGTCTCTGTCCATCATGTTTCTGACCACTGTGTTTATGACCAATGTGTTTCAGACCACTGTGTTTCCGACCACTGTCTTTCTGACCACTGTTTTTCTGACCACTATGTTTATGACCAGTGTGTTTCTGACCACTGTGTTTCTGACCACTGTGTTTCTGACCTGTGTGTTTCTGACCAGTGTGTTTCTGACCATTGTGTTTCTGACCCGTATCTTTCTGACCAGTGTGTTTCTGACCAATGTGGTTCTGACCAGTGTGTTTTTGACCGGTGTATTTCTGACCACTGTGTTTCTAACCAGTGTGTTTCTCACCACTGTGTTTGTGAATACTGTGTTTCTGACCAATGTGTCTCTGACCACTGTGTTTCTGACCAGTGTGGTTTTAACCAGTGTGTTTCTGACCACTGCGTTTCTGACCAGTGTGTTTCTGACTATTGTGTTTCTGACCACTGTGTTTCTGACCACAAAGTTTCTGACCAGTGTGTTTCTGACCACTGTGTTTCTGACCACTGTGTTTCTAACCACTGTGTTTCTGACCAATGTGTTTCTGACCACTGTGTTTCTGACCACTGTGTTTCTAACCACTGTGTTTCTGACCAATGTGTTTCTGACCAGTGTGTTTCTGACCAGTTTGTTTCTGACCAGTGTGTTTCTGACCACTGTGTTTCTGACCTCTGTGTTTCTGACCACCGTGTTTCTGACCAGTGTGTTTCTGACCACTGTGTTTCTGACCACCGTGCCTCTGACAAGTGCATTTCTGACCAGTATGTTTCTGAGCACTAAGTTTCTGACCACTGTGTTTCTGACAAGTGTTTTTCTGACCAGTGTGTGTCTGACCACTGTGTGTATGACCAGTGTGTTTCTGACCAGTGTGTTTCTGACCACTGTGTTTCTGACCACTGTGTTTCTGACCACTGTGTTTTTAGCCACTGTGTTTTTGACCAGTGTGTTTATGACCAGTGTCTTTCTGACCAGTGTGTTTATGACCTCTGTGTTTCTGACCAATATGTCTCTGACCAGTGTGTTTCTGACCATTGTCTTTTCTGACCAGTGTGTTTCTGACCACTGTGTTTCTGACCAGTGGGTTTCTGACCACTGGCATTCTCACCACTGTGTTTCTGACCAGTGTGTTTCTGACCAGTGTGATTCTGACCACTGTGTTTCTGACCGCTCTGTTTCTGACGACTGTGTTTCTGACAACTGTGTTTCTGACCACTGTGTTTCTGAACACTGTGGTTCTGACCACTGTGTTTCTGACCACTGTTTCTAGGACCACTGTGTTTCTGACCGGTGTGTTTCTGACCACTGTGTTTCTGACCACCGTGTTTCTGACCAGTGTGTTTCTGACCACCGTGTTTCTCACCAGTGTGATTCTGAACAGTGTGTTTCTGACCAGTGTGTTTCTGACCAATGTGTTTCTGACCACTGTGTGTCTGAACAGTGTGTTTCTGACCATTGTGTTTCTGACCAGTGTGTTTCTGACCAGTGTGTTTCTGACCACTGTGTTTCTGACCACTGTGTTCTGACCAGTGTGTTTCTCACCACTGTGTTTCCGACCAGTGTGTTTCTGACCACTGTGTTCCGGACCAGTGTGTTTCTGACAACTGCGTTTCTGACCACTGTGTTTCTGACCACTGTGTTTCTGACTACTGTGTTTCTGACCAGTGTGCTCTCACCACTGTGTTTCTGATCAGTGCGTTTCTGACCACTGTGTTTCTGGTACCCGTGTTTCTAACCACCGTGTTTCTTACCAGTGTGTTTCTGACCAGTGTGTTTATGACCTGTGTGTTTCTGACCCCTGTGTTCTGACCACTGTGTTTCTGACCACTGCGTTTCTGACCAGTGAGTTTCTCACCACTGTGTTTCTGACCACTGTGTTTCTGACTTCTTCGTTTCTGACCACTGTGCCAGTGACTAGTGAATTTCTCATCAGTGTGTTTCTGACCACTGTGTTTTTGACCACTGTGTTTTTGACCAGTGTGTTTATATCCACTGTGTTTCTGACCAGTGTGCTTCTGACCAGTGTGTGTCTGCCCAGTGTGTTTCTGACCACTGTGTTTCTGACCAGTGTGTTTCTCACCACTGTGTTTCTGACCACTGTGTTTCTGACTTCTTCGTTTCTGACCACTGTGCCAGTGACTAGTGAATTTCTCATCAGTGTGTTTCTGACCACTGTGTTTTTGACCACTGTGTTTTTGACCAGTGTGTTTATATCCACTGTGTTTCTGACCAGTGTGCTTCTGACCAGTGTGTGTCTGCCCAGTGTGTTTCTGACCACTGTGTTTCTGACCAGTGTGTTTCTCACCACTGTGTTTCTGACCACTGTGTTTCTGACTACTGTGTTTCTGACCAGTGTGCTCTCACCACTGTGTTTCTGATCAGTGCGTTTCTGACCACTGTGTTTCTGGTACCCGTGTTTCTAACCACCGTGTTTCTTACCAGTGTGTTTCTGACCAGTGTGTTTATGACCTGTGTGTTTCTGACCCCTGTGTTCTGACCACTGTGTTTCTGACCACTGTGTTTCTGACCAGTGTGTTTCTCACCACTGTGTTTCTGACCACAGTGTTTCTGACTTCTTCGTTTCTGACCACTGTGCCAGTGACTAGTGTATTTCTCATCAGTGTGTTTCTGACCACTGTGTTTTTGACCACTGTGTTTTTGACCAGTGTGTTTATATCCACTGTGTTTCTGACCAGTGTGCTTCTGACCAGTGTGTGTCTGCCCAGTGTGTTTCTGACCACTGTGTTTTTGACCACTGTGTTTTTGACCAGTGTGTTTATATCCACTGTGTTTCTGACCAGTGTGCTTCTGACCAGTGTGTGTCTGCCCAGTGTGTTTCTGACCAGTGTGTTTCTGACCGCTGTGGTTCTGACCAATGTGTTTCTGACCAGTGTGTTTCTGACCACTGTGTTTCTGACCACTGTGTTCTGACCAGTGTGTTTCTGACCACTGTGTTTCTGACCAGTGTGTTTCTGACCAGTGTGTTTCTGACCGCTGTGGTTCTGACCAATGTGTTTCTGACCAGTGTGTTTCTGACCACTGTGTTTCTGACCACTGTGTTCTGACCAGTGTGTTTCTGACCACTGTGTTTCTGACCAGTGTGTTTCTGACCACTGTGTTTCGGACCAGTGTGTTTCTGACAACTGCGTTTCTGACCACTGTGCTTCTGTCCACCGTGTTTCTGACTACTGTGTTTCTGACCAGTGTGCTCCAACCACTGTGTTTCTGATCAGTGCGTTTCTGACCACTGTGTTTCTGACCAGTGTGTTTCTGACAACTGCGTTTCTGACCACTGTGCTTCTGTCCACCGTGTTTCTGACTACTGTGTTTCTGACCAGTGTGCTCCAACCACTGTGTTTCTGATCAGTGCGTTTCTGACCACTGTGTTTCTGACAACTATGTTTCTAACCACCGTGTTTCTGACCAGTGTGTTGCTGACCAGTGTGTTTCTGACCTGTGTGTTTCTGACCACTGTGTTTATGACCACTGTGTTTCTGACAACTATGTTTCTAACCACCGTGTTTCTGACCAGTGTGTTGCTGACCAGTGTGTTTCTGACCTGTGTGTTTCTGACCACTGTGTTTATGACCACTGTGTTTCTGACCACTGCGTTTCTGACCAGTGTGTTTCTCACACTGTGTCTCTGACCACAGTGTTTATGACTTCTGTGTTTCTGACCTCTGTGCCAGTGACCAGTGTGTTTCTCACCTGTGTGTTTCTGACCACTGTGTTTCTGACCAGTGTGTTTCTCACACTGTGTCTCTGACCACAGTGTTTATGACTTCTGTGTTTCTGACCTCTGTGCCAGTGACCAGTGTGTTTCTCACCTGTGTGTTTCTGACCACTGTGTTTCTGACCACTGTGTTTTTGACCAGTGTGTTTCTAACCACCTTGTTTCTGACCAGTGTATTTCTGACCAGTGTGCTTCTGACCAGTGTGTCTCTGCCCAGTGTGTTTCTTACCAGTGTGTTTCTGACCGCTGTGGATCTGACCAGTGTGTTTCTGACCAGTGTGTTTCTGACCAATGTGTTTCTGAGCAGTGTGTTTCTGACCACTGTGCGTCTCACCACTGTGTTTCTGACCACTGTGTTTTTGACCACTGTGATTCTGACCACTGCGTTTATGACCAATGTGTTTCTGACCACTGTGTTTCTGACCATCGTATTTCTGACCACTGTGTTCCTGACCAATGTGTTTCTCACCATTGTGTTTCTGACCACTGTGTTTCCGACCACTGCGTTTCTGACCACTGTGTTTCTGACCACTGTGTTTCTGACGACTGTGTTTCTTACCAATGTGTTGCTGCGCACTGTGTTTCTGACCACTGTGCTTCTGACCACTGTGTTTCTGACCACTGTGATTCTGACCAATGTGTTTCTGACCACTGTGTCTCTGACCACTGTGTTCCTGACCAGTGTGTTTCTGGCCAGTGTGTTTCTGACCGCTGTGTTTCTGACCACTGTGTTTCTGATCAGTGTGTTTCTGACCACTGTGTTTTTGACCAATGTGTTTCTGACCGGTGTGTTTCTGACCAGCGTGTTTCTGATCACTGTGTTTCTGGCTACTGTGTTTATGACCAGAGTGTTTCTCACCACTGTATTTCTGACCACTGTGTTTGTGATTAGTGTGTTTCTGACCAGTGTGATTCTGACCAGAGTGTTTCTGACCACTGTGTTTCTGACCAGTGTGTTTCTGACCACTGTGTTTGTGACCACTATGTCTCTGACCACTGTTTTTCTGACCAGTGTGTCTCTAACCACTGTGTTTCTGACCACTGTGTTTCTGACCAGTGTGTTTCTGACCACTGTGTTTGTGACCACTATGTCTCTGACCACTGTTTTTCTGACCAGTGTGTCTCTAACCACTGTGTTTCTGACCACTGTGTCTCTGAGCAGTGTGTTTCTGACCACCGTGTTTCTGACCACTGTGTTTCTGACCACTGTGTTTCTGACCACAGTTTTTCTGACCAGCGTGTTTCCGACCACCGAATTGTGACCACTGCGTTTCTGACCAGTGTGTTTCTGACCACCGTGTTTCTGACCACTGTGTTTCTGACCACTGTGTTTCTGACCACAGTTTTTCTGACCAGCGTGTTTCCGACCACCGAATTGTGACCACTGCGTTTCTGACCAGTGTGTTTCTGACCACGTTATTTCTGAACAGTGTGTTATTGACCAGTGTGCATCTGACCACTGTGTTTCTGACAACTATGTTTCTGACCACTGCTTTTCTGACCAGTGTATTTCTCACCACTGTGTTTCTGACCACAGTGTTTCTGACCAGTGTGTTTCTGACCGCTGCGTTTCTGACCACTGTGCCTCTGACCAGTGTGTTTCTGACCAGTGTGTTATGACCAATATGTTTCTGACCACCGTGTTCCTGACCAGTGTGTTTCTGACCACTTTGTTTCTGACCACTGTGTTACTGACCAGTGTGTTTCTGACCAGTGTGTTTATGACCAGTGTGTTCCTGGCCAATGTGTTTCTGACCAGTGTGTTTCGGACCAATTTGTTTCTGAACAGTGTGTTTCTGACCAGTGTGTTTCTGACCAGTGTGTTTCTGACCACCGTGTTTCTGACCAGTGTGTTTCTGACAACTGTGATTCTCACCACTGTGTTTCTGACCACTGTGTTTCTGACCACTGTGATTCTGGCCACTGTGTTTCTGACCACTGTGTTTCTTGTCACTGTCTTTCTGACCATCGTGTTCCTGACCAATGTTTTTCTGACCACTATGTTTGTGACCACTGTGTTTCTGACTTCTGTGTTTCTGACCACTGTTTATGACCACTGTGTTTCTGACCACTGTGTTTCGGACCACTGTGTTTCTTAAGAGTGTGTTTCTGACCAATGTGTTTCTGACCACTGTGTTTCTGACCTGTGTGTTTCTGAGCACTGTGTTTCCGACCAGTGTGTTTCTGACCACTGTGTTTCTTAAGAGTGTGTTTCTGACCAATGTGTTTCTGACCACTGTGTTTCTGACCTGTGTGTTTCTGAGCACTGTGTTTCCGACCAGTGTGTTTCTGACAGTGTGTTTCTGACTACTGTGTTTCTAACCACCGTGTTTTTACGACCAGTATGTTTCTGACCAGTGTGTTTATGACCAGTGTGTTCCTGACCAGGCTGTGTCTGACCATTGTGTGTATGACCATTGTGTTCTGACCAGTGCGTTTCTGACAAGTGTGTTTCTTACCACTGTGTTTCTGACCACAGTGTTTCGGACGAGTGTCTTTCTGACCACTGTGTTTCTGACCAATGTGACTCTGACCAGTTTGTTTCTGACCACAGTGTTTCTGACCACAATGTTTCTGACCACTCTGTTTCTGACCAGTGTGTTTCTGACCACTGTGTTTCTGACCACTGTGTTTCTGACCAATGTGACTCTGACCAGTTTGTTTCTGACCACAGTGTTTCTGACCACAATGTTTCTGACCACTCTGTTTCTGACCAGTGTGTTTCTGACCACTGTGTTTCTGACCACAGTGTTTCTGACCACTGTGTTTCTGACCAGTGTCTTTCTAACCACTGTGGTTCTGACCAGTGTGTTTCTGACCAGTATGTTTCTGACCAGTGTGCTTCTGGCCAGTGTTTCTCTGACCAGTGTGTTTCTGAACACTTTGTTTTGGACCAGTCTGTTTCTGACCAGTGTGTTTCTGAAACATGTGTTTCTGACCACTGTGTTTCTGACCAGTGTGTTTCTGACCACTGTGATTCTCACCACTGTGTTTCTTACCACTGTGTTTCTAACCATTGTGATTCTGACAGCTGCGTTTCTGACCACTGTGTGTCTGACCACCGTGTTTCTGACCACTGTGTTTCTGACCACTCTGTTTCTGACCAGTGTGTTTCCGAACACTGTGTCTCTGACCATTGTGTTTCTGACCACTGTGTTTTGGACCAATGTGTTTGTGACCACTGTGTTTCTGACCACTGTGTTTCTGACCACTGTGTTTCTGACCAGTGTGTTTCCGAACACTGTGTCTCTGACCATTGTGTTTCTGACCACTGTGTTTTGGACCAATGTGTTTGTGACCACTGTGTTTCTGACCACTGTGTTTCTGACCACTGTGTTTCTGACCACTGTGTTTCTGACCATTGTCTTTCTGACCACAGTGTTTCTGACCACTGCGTTTCCGACCAGTGTGTTTCTGACCACTGTGTGTCTGACCACTGTTTTTCTGACACTGTGTTTCTGATCACTGTGTTTCTGACCACTGTGCCCCTGACCGGTGTGTTTCTGACCAATGTGTTTTTTAGCACTATGTTTCTGTCCACTGTGTTTCTGACCACTGTGTTTCTGACCACTGTGTTTCCGACCACTGTGTTTCTGACCACTATGTTTCTGACCACTGTGTTTCTGACCACTGTGTTTCTGACCAGTCTATTTCTGACCAGTGTGTTTCTGACCACTGTGTTTCTGACCACTGTGTTTCTGACCACCGTGCTTCTGACTAGTGTGTTTCTGACCACTTTGTTTCGGACCTGTGTGTTTCTGACCAGTGTTTTTCGGACCACTGTATTTCTGACCAGTGTGTTTCTGACCACAGTGTTTCTGACCACTGTGTCTCTGACCACTGTGTTTCTGACCACTGTATTTTTGACCAGTGTGTTTCTAACCAGTGTGTTTCTTACAAGTGTGTTTACGACCCGCGTGTTTCGGACCACTGTGTTTCTGACCCCTGTGTTTCTGACCAATATGTTTCTGACCAATATGTTTATGACCGCTATACTTCTGACCTATGTGTTTCTGACCACTGTGTTTCTGACCAATATGTTTCTGACCAGTGAGTTTCTGACCACTGTGTTTCTGACCAGTGAATTTCTGACATGTGTGTTTCTGACCAGTGTGTTTCTGACCAGCGTGTTTCTGACCACCGTGTTTCTGACCAGTGTGTTTCTGACCAGTGTGTTTCTGACCAGTGTGTTTCTGACCACTGTGTTTCTGACCAGCGTGTTTTTGACCACTGTGTTTGTGGCCAGTGTGTTTCTGACCACTGTCTTTCTGACCAGCGTGTTTCTGACCAGTGTGTTTCTGACCACTGTGCCTCAGACCAGTGTGTTTCTGACCACTGTATTTCTGACCACTATGTTTTTGACCACCGTGTTTCTGACCAGTGTGTTTCTGACCAATGTGTTTCTGACCAGTGTGTTTCTGACCACTGTGTTTCTCACCAGTGTGTTTCTGAGAATTTTGTTTCTGATCACTGTGTTTCTGACCACCGTGTTTCTGACCAGTGTGTTTATGACCACTGTGTTTATGACCACTGTGTTTCTGACTACAGTATTTCTTACCACTGCGTTTCTGACCGCTGTGTTTCTGACCAGTGTGTTTCTGACCAGTGTGTTTATGACCACTGTGTTTATGACCACTGTGTTTCTGACTACAGTATTTCTTACCACTGCGTTTCTGACCGCTGTGTTTCTGACCAGTGTGTTTCTGATGACAGTGTTTCTGACCACTGTGTGTCTGACCACTGTGTTTCTGACCACAGTGTTTCTGACCACTGTGTTTCTGATCGGTGTGTTTCTGAGTTGTGTGTTTCTGACGAATGTGTTTCTGACCACTGTGTGTCTGACCACTGTGTTTCTGACCACAGTGTTTCTGACCACTGTGTTTCTGATCGGTGTGTTTCTGAGTTGTGTGTTTCTGACGAATGTGTTTCTGACAACTGGGTTTATGACCACTGTTTTTCTGACCACTGTCTTTCTTAGCAGTTTGTTCCTGACCACTGTGTTTATGACCACTGTGTTTCTGACCACTGTGTTTCTGACCACTGTGGTTCTGACCACTGTGTTTCTGGCACCCGTGTTTCTGACCACTGTCTTTCTTAGCAGTTTGTTCCTGACCACTGTGTTTATGACCACTGTGTTTCTGACCACTGTGTTTCTGACCACTGTGGTTCTGACCACTGTGTTTCTGGCACCCGTGTTTCTGACCAATGTGTTCATGACCACTGTGTTTCTGACCACTGTGTTTCTGACCACTGTGTTTCTGACGAGTGTGTTTCTGACCACTGTGTTTCTGACCACTTTGATGCTGACCACAGTATTTCTGACCACTGTGTTTCTGACAAATGTGCTTCTGACCAGTGTGTTCCTGACCGGTGTGTTTCTGACCACTGTGTTTTTTTACCACCATGTTTCTGACAACTGCGTTTCTGAGCAGTGTGTTCTCGAACCACTGTGTTTCTAACCACTGTGTTTCTGACCATTGTGTTTCCTACCAGTGTGTTTCTGACCACTGTGTTTTTTTACCACCATGTTTCTGACAACTGCGTTTCTGAGCAGTGTGTTCTCGAACCACTGTGTTTCTAACCACTGTGTTTCTGACCATTGTGTTTCCTACCAGTGTGTTTCTGACCAGTTTGTTTCTCACCAGTGTGTTTCTGACCACTTTGTCTCTGACCACTGTCTTTCTGACCAGTGTGTTTCTGATCGCTGTGTTTCTGACCAGTGAATTTCTGACCAGTGTAATTCCGACCACCGTGTTTCGGACCACTGTGTTTCTGACCACTGTGTTTCTGAACACTGTGTTTCTGACCAGTGTGTTTCTGAACAGTTTGTTTCTGACCGGTGTGTTTTTGACCACTGTGTTTCTGACCAGCATGTTTATGACCACTGTGTTTATGACCAGTGTGTTTTTGACCACTGTGACTCTGACGAGTGTGTTTCTGACCACTGTGTTTCTGACCACTTGTTTTCTGACCACTGTGTTTCTGATCAGTGTGTTTCTGACCAGTGTGTTTCTGACAACTGTGTTTCAGACTTCTGTGCTTCTGACCATTGTCTTTCTGACCAGTGTGTTTCCGACCACTGTGTTTCTGACCACTGTGTTTCTGACCAGTGTGTTTCTGACAACTGTGTTTCAGACTTCTGTGCTTCTGACCATTGTCTTTCTGACCAGTGTGTTTCCGACCACTGTGTTTCTGACCACTGTGTTTCTTACCACTGTGGTTTTGACCTCTGTGTTTCTGACCACTGTGTTTCTAAGCACTGTGTTTCTGAGAACTGTGTTTCTGACATCTGTGTTTGTGACCACTGTGTTTCTGACCACTGTGTTTCTGACCACTATGTTTCTGACCAGTGTGCTTCTGACCAGTGTGTTTCTGAAAAGTGTGTTTCTGACCACAGTGTTTTTTACCACGCAGTTTCTGATCAGCGTGTTTCTGACCTCTGTGTTTTCTACCACTGTGTTCCAGACCACAGTGTTTCTAACCACTGTGTTTCTGACCAATGTGATTCTGACCAGTGTGTTTCGTACCACTGTGTTTTTGACCACTGGGTTCATGAGCACCGTGTTTCTGACCACTGTGTTTGTGACCACTGTGTTTCTGACCACTGTGTGTCTGACCATTGTGTTTCTGCAACTCTGTTTCTGACCACTGTGTCTCTGACCACTGTGTTTCTGACCACTCTGTTTCTGACCACTGTGTTTTTCACCAGTGTGTTTCTGACCACTGTGTTTCTGACCACTGTGTTTCTGTCCACTGTGTTTATGACCACTGTGTTTCTGACCACTCTGTTTCTGACCACTGTGTTTTTCACCAGTGTGTTTCTGACCACTGTGTTTCTGACCACTGTGTTTCTGTCCACTGTGTTTATGACCACTGTGTTTTTCACCACTGTGTTTCTGACCAGTGTGTTTCTGAACAGCGTGTTTCTCACCACTGTGTTTCTGACCAATGTGTTTCTGACCGGTGTGTTTCTGACAACCGTGTTTCTGACCACTGTGTTTATGACCACTGTGTTTCTGACCAGTGTGTTTCTCACCAGTGTGTTTCTCACCAGTGTGTTTCTGACCATTGTGTTTCTGACCACTGTGTTTCTAACCATTGTGTTCCTGACCACTGTTTTTCTGACCAGAGTGTTTCTGACCACTGTGTTTCTGACCAGTGTGTTTCTGACAACTGTGTTTCTGACCGGTGTGTTTCTGACAACCGTGTTTCTGACCACTGTGTTTCTGACCAGTGTGTTTCTGACCACTGTGTTCATGACCAGTGTCTTTCTGACCGCTGGGTTTATGAAAACCGTGTTTCTGACCACTGTGTTTCTGTCCAGTGTGTTTCTGATCAGTGTGTTTCTGACCACTGTGTTTTTTACCACTGTTTTTCTGACTAGTGTGTCATTGACCACTGTGTTTCTGACCACTGTGTTTCTGACCAGTGTGTTTCTGACCACCGTGTTTCTGACTACTGTGTTTCTGACCACTGTGTGTCTGACCAGTGTTTTTCTGACCGGGATGTTCTGACCACTGTGATTCTGACCAGAGTGTTTCTGACCAGTGTGTTTATGACCACTGTGTTTCTGACCACTGTGCCTCTGACCAGTGCGTTTCTGACCAATGTATTTCTAACTACTGTGTTTCTGATCACTGTGTTTCTGACCAGTGTGTTTCTGACCAGTGTGTTTTTGACCACTGTGCCTCTGACCAGTGTGTTTCTGACCAGTGTGCTTCTGACCACTGTGTTTCTGACCACTTTGTTTCAGACCTGTGTTCTTCTGACTAGTGTGTTTGTGACCACTGTGTTTCTGAACCCTGTCTTTCAAACCACTGTGTTTCTGACCACTGTGTTTCTGACCACTGTGTTTCTGACCACTGTGGTTCTGACCAGTATGTTCATGACCACTGTGTTTCTGAACCCTGTCTTTCAAACCACTGTGTTTCTGACCACTGTGTTTCTGACCACTGTGTTTCTGACCACTGTGGTTCTGACCAGTATGTTCATGACCACTGTGTTCCTGACCAGTGTGTTTCTGACCAGTGTCTTTCTGACCATTGTGTTTCTGACCACTGCGTTTCTGATCAGTGTGATCCTGACCACTGTGTTTCTGAACAGTGTGTTTCTGACCAGTGTGTTTGTGACCAATGTGTTTGTGACCACTTTGTTTCTGACCACTGTGTTTCAAACCTCTGTGTTTCTGACCACTGTGTTTCTGATCACTGTGGTTATGAACAGTGTGTTTATGATCACTGTGTTTCTGACCAGTGTGTTTCTGACCAGTGTCTTTCTGACCATTGTGTTTCTGACCACTGCGTTTCTGATCAGTGTGATCCTGACCACTGTGTTTCTGACCAGTGTGTTTCTGACCAGTGTGTTTCTGACCACTGTGTTTCTAACCACTGTGTTTCTGACTAGTGTGATTCTGACCAGTGTGGTTCTGACCAGTGTGTTTCTGACCAGTGTGTTTCTGAACACAGTGTTTCTGACCACTGTGTTTCTGACCACTGCCTTTCTGACCAGTGTGTTTCTGACCACTTTGTTTGTAACCACAGTGCTTCTGACGAGTGTTTTTCTGACAATTGTGTTTCTGACCACTGTGCCGTGGACCAGTGTGTTTCTGACCACTGTGTTTCTGACCAGTGTGTTTCTGACCACTTTGTTTGTAACCACAGTGCTTCTGACGAGTGTTTTTCTGACAATTGTGTTTCTGACCACTGTGCCGTGGACCAGTGTGTTTCTGACCACTGTGTTTCTAACCGCTATGTTTTTGACCACTGTGTTTCTGCGAGTGTGTTTCTGACAAGTGTGTTTTTGACCACTGTGTTTCTGACCATTGTGCTTTGAACCACTGTGTTTCTAACCAGTGTGTTTCTGACCACTGTGTTTCTAACCGCTATGTTTTTGACCACTGTGTTTCTGCGAGTGTGTTTCTGACAAGTGTGTTTTTGACCACTGTGTTTCTGACCATTGTGCTTTGAACCACTGTGTTTCTAACCAGTGTGTTAATGACCAGTGTGTTTCTGATCAGTGTGTTTCTGACCAGTGTGTTTCTGACCAGTGTGTTTCTTACCAATATGTTTCTGACCAGTGTGTGTCTGACTAGTGTGTTTCTGACCAGTGTGTTTCTGACCACTGTGTTTCTGACCAGTGTGATTCTGACCACTGTGTTTCTGACCACTGTCTTTCTGACCAGTCTGTTTCTGACCACTGTGTTTCTGACCAGTGTGTTTCTGACCAGTGTGTTTCTGACCACTGTGTTTCTGACCAGTGTGATTCTGACCACTGTGTTTCTGACCACTGTCTTTCTGACCAGTCTGTTTCTGACCACTGTGTTTCTGACCACCGTGTTTCTGACCAGTATGTTTCTGACCACTGTGTTTCTGACCAGTGTGTTTCTGAACAGTGTGTTTCTGACCAGTGTGTTTATGACCAGGGTGTTTCTGACCACCGTGTTTCTGAACAGCGTGTTTCTGACCATTGTGTTTCTGATCAGTGTGTTTCTGACCAGTGTGTTTATGACCACTGTGTTTATGACCACTGTGTTTGTGACTAGAGTATTTCTTACCACTGCGTTTCTGACAGCTATGTTTCTGACCAGTGTGTTTCTGACCACTGTGTTTCTGATCAGTGTGTTTCCGACCAGTGTGTTTCTGACGACTGTGATTCTGACAACTTGGTTTCGGCCCACTGTTTGTCTGACCACTGTCTTTCTTTGCAGTTTGTTTCTGACCGCTGTGTTTATGACCACTGTGTTTCTGACCACTGTGTTTCTGACCACTGTGGTTCTTACCACTCTGTTTCTGGCAACGGTGTTTCTGACCACTGTGTTTCTGACCACTGTGTTTCTGACCACTGTGTTTCTGACCAGCGTGTTTCTAACCACTGTGTTTCTGGCCACTGTGTTTCTGACCACTGTGTTTCTGACCAGTGTGTTTTTGATCGCTGTGTTTCTGACCAGTGAATTTCTGACCAGTGTAATTCTGACCACCGTGTTTCGGACCACTGTGTTTCTGACCACTGTGTTTCAGAACACTGTCTGTCTGACCAGTGTGTTTCTGACTGCTGTGTTTCTGACGACTGTGTTTCTGACCAGTGTGTTTCTGACCAGTGTGTTTCTGACCAGTGTGTTTCTGACCATTGTGTTTCTGACCAGCGTGTTTCTGACCACTGTGTTTATGACCAGTGTGTTTCTGACCACTGTTTTTCTGACCCGCGTGTTTCTGACCAGCGTGTTTCTGACCAGTGTGTTTCTTTCTGACCAGTGATTTTCTGACCACTCTGACTGTGACCAGTGTGTTTCTGACCACTGTGTTTCTGACCAGTGTGTTTCTGACAACTGTGTTTCCGACCTCTGTGTTTGTGACCACTGTGTTTCTGACTACTCTGTTTCTGACCACTATGTTTCTGATCACTGTGCTTTTGCCCGCTGTGTTTCTGACCACCGTGTTTCTGACCACCGTGTTTCTGACAGATGTGCTTCTGACCAGCGTGTTTCTGACCAGTGTGTTTCTGACCACTGTGTTTTTTACCACCATGTTTCCGACAACTGCGTTTCTGAGCAGCGTGTTTCTGACCACTGTGTTTCTGACAGATGTGCTTCTGACCAGCGTGTTTCTGACCAGTGTGTTTCTGACCACTGTGTTTTTTACCACCATGTTTCCGACAACTGCGTTTCTGAGCAGCGTGTTTCTGACCACTGTGTTTCTGACCACTGGGTTTCTTACCATTGTGTTTCTGACCAGTTTGTTTCTCACCAGTGTGTTTCTGACCACTGTGTTTCTGACCACTGTGTTTCTGACCAGTGTGTTTCTGATCGCCGTGTTTCTGACCAGTGAAATTCTGACCAGTGTAATTCCGACCACCGTGTTTCAGACCACTATGTTTCTGACCAGTGTGTTTCTGAACGCTGTGTTTCTGATGACTGTGTTTCTGACCAGTGTGTTTCTGACCAGTGTGTTTCTGACCAGTGTGTTTCTGACCACTGTGTTTTGACCAGCGTGTTTTTGACCACTGTGTTTATGACCAGTGTGTTTCTGACCACTGTTTTTTTGACCAGCGTGTTTCTGTCCAGCGTGTTTCTGACCAGTGTGATTCTTTCTGACCAGTGTGTTTCTGACCACTGTGACTCTGACCAGTGTGTTTCTGACCACTGTGTTTCTGACCACTTGGTTTCTGACCACTGTGATTCTGATCACTGTGTTTCTGACCACCGTGTTTCTGACCACTATGTTTCTGACCAGTGTGCTTCTGACCAGTGTGTTTCTGACCAGTGTGTTTCTGACCACTGTGACTCTGACCAGTGTGTTTCTGATCGCCGTGTTTCTGACCAGTGAAATTCTGACCAGTGTAATTCCGACCACCGTGTTTCAGACCACTGTGTTTCTGACCAGTGTGCTTCTGACCAGTGTGTTTCTGACCTCTGTGTTTTCTACCACTGTGTTTCTGGCCACTTTGTTTCTAACCACTGTGTTTCTGACCAGTGTGATTCTGACCAGTGTGTTTCTTACCACTGTGTTTCTGACCACTGTGTTTCTGACCACTGTGTTTCTGACCACTGTGTTTGGGACCACTGTGTTTCTGACCACTGTGTGTCTGACCATTGTGTTTCTGACAACCCTGTTTCTGACCACTGTGTTTCTGACCACTGTGTTTCTGACCACTGTGTTTTTGACCAGTGTGTTTCTGACCACTGTGTTTCTGACCAGTGTGTTTCTGACCACTGTGTTTCTGACCACTGTGTTTCTGTCCACTGTGTTTATGATCACTGTGTTTCTGACCACTGTGTTTCTGACCAGTGTGTTTATGAACAGTGTGTTTCTGACCATTGTGTTTCTGACCAGTGTGTTTCTGACCAGTATGTCTCTGACCACGGTGTTTCTTACCATTTTGTTCCTGACCACTGTTGTCTGACCAGTGTGTTTCTAACCATTGTGTTTCTCACCAGTGTGTTTCTGACCACTGTGTTTCTGAGCTGTGTTTTTCTGACGACTGTGTTTCTGAACAGTATGTTTCTGACCACTGTAATTCTGATCAGTATGTTTCTGACCACTGTGTTTCTCACCACTGTGTTTCTGGGCTGTGTTTTTCTGACGACTGTGTTTCTGAACAGTATGTTTCTGACCACTGCGTTTCTGATCAGTGTGCTTCTGACTAGTGTGTCCTTGACCACTGTGTTTCTCACCACTGTGTTTCTGGGCTGTGTTTTTCTGACGACTGTGTTTCTGAACAGTATGTTTCTGACCACTGCGTTTCTGATCAGTGTGCTTCTGACTAGTGTGTCCTTGACCACTGTGTTTCTCACCACTGTGTTTCTGTCTAGTGTGTTTCTGACCACGGTGTTTCTGATCAGTGTGTTTCTGACCACTGTGTTTATGACAACTGTTTTTCTGACTAGTGTGTCATTGACCACTGTGTTTCTGACCACTGTGTTTCTGACCAGTGTGTTTCTGACCACTGTGTTTCTAACCACTGCGTTTCTGACCACTTTGTTTATGACCACTGTGTTTCTGACCAGTGTGTTTCTGACCACCGTGTTTCTGACTACTGTGTTTCTAACCACTGTGTGTCTGACCAGTGTGTTTCTGACCAGGGTGTTCTGACCACTGTGTTTCTGACCACAGTGTTTCTGACCAGTGTGTTTATGACCACTGTGTTTCTGACCACAGTGCCTCTGACCAGTGTGTTTCTGACCAACGTGTCTCTAACCACTGTGTTTCTGACCACTGTGTTTCAGACCTGTGTGCTTCTGACTAGTGTGTTTCTGACCACTGTGTTTCTGACCACTGTGTTTCAGACCAGTGTCTTTCTTACCAGTGTGTTTCTGACCACTGTGATTCCGACCACTGTGGTTCTGACCAGTATGTTCCTGACAGCTGTGCTCCTGACCAGTGTGTTTCTGACCAGAGTGTTTCTGACCATTGTGTTTCTGACCACTGCGTTTCTGATCAGTGTGCTTCTGACCACTGTGTTTCTGAACAGTGTGTTTCTGGCCAGTGTGTTTCTGACCAATGTGTTTGTGACTACTGTGTTTCTGACCACTGTGTTTCCGACCACTGTGTTTCTGTCTAGTGTGTTTCTGACCACTGTGTTTATGAACAGTGTGTTTCTGATCACTGTGTTTCTCTTCAGTGTGTTTTTGACCAGTGTGTTTCTGATCAGTGTGTTTCTGACCAGTGTGTTTTTGACCAATATGTTTCTGACCAGTGTGTTTCAGACTAGTGTGTTTCTGACCAGTGTGTTTCTGACCACTGTGTTTCTGACCAGTGTGTTTCTGACCACTGTCATTCTCACCATTGTGTTTCTGACATCTGAGTCTCTTACCACTGTGATTCAGACCACTGTGTTTCTGACCATTCTGTTTCTGACCACTATGTTCCTGACCACTGTGTTTTTAGCCACTGTGTTTCTGACCACTGTGTTTCTGACCACTGTGTTTCTGACCACTGTGTTTTTGACCATTGTGTCTCTGACCATTGTGTTTCTGACCAGTGTGTTTCTGACCACTGTGTTTCTGACCACCGTGTTTCTGACCAGTGTGTTTCTGCAACTGTGTTTCTGACCACAGTGTTTCTGAACAGTGTGTTTCTGACCAGTGTGTTTCTGACCACTGTGTTTCTGACCACCGTGTTTCTGACCAGTGTGTTTCTGCAACTGTGTTTCTGACCACAGTGTTTCTGAACAGTGTGTTTCTGACCAGTGTGTTTCTGACCGCTGTGTTTCTCAACAGTGTGTTTCTGACCATTGTGTTTCTGACCAGTGTGTTTATAACCAGTGTGTTTATGACCACTATGTTTCTGACCACTGTGTTTCTGACTAGTGTGTTTCTGACCACTGTGTTTCTGACCAGTGTGTTTTTGACGACTGTGTTTCTGACGAGTGTGTTTCTGATCACTGTGTTTCGGACCAGTGTGTTTTGACAACTGCGTTTCTGACCACTGTGTTTCTGACCACTGTGTTTCTGACCACTGTGTTTCTGACTACTGTGTTTCTGACCAGTGTGTTTCTGACAAATGTGTTTCTGACCGGTGTGTTTCTGATCACTGTGTTTCTGACCACTGTGTTTCTAACAACCGTGTTTCTGACCAGTGTGTTTCTGACCAGTGTGTTTCTGACCGCTGTGTTTCTGACCACAGTGTTTCTGACCATTGTGTTTCTGACCAATGTGTTTCGGACGACTGTGCCACTGACTAGTGTGTTTCTGACCACTGTGTTTCTGACCACTGTATTTCTTACCACTCTGCTTCTGCCAAGCGTGTTTCTGACCAGTGTGTTTCTGACCAGTGTGTTTCTTCCCAGTGTGTTTCTGACCAGTGTGTTTCTGACCACTGTGGTTCTGACCAGTGTGTTTCGAAGCAGTGTGTTTCTGACCACTGTGTTTTTGACCACTTTGTTTCTGACCAGTGTGTCTCTGACCACTGTGATTCTCACCACTGTGTTTCTGACCACTGTGTTTCTGACCACTGTCATTCTGACCACCGTGTTTATGACCAATGTGTTTCGGACCACTGTGTTCCTGACCAATGTGTTTCTGACCATAGTGTTTCTGACCACCGTGTTTCTGAGCACAGCGTTTCTGAACACTGTGTTTCTGTCCACTGTGTTCTGACCATTGTGTTTCTGACCACTCTGCTTCTGACCGGTATGTTTCTGACCACTGTGTTTCTGACCACTGTGTTTCTGACCAGTGTGTTCTTGACCACTGTGTTTCTGACCACCGTGTTTCTGACCACTGTGATTCTGAGCAATGTGTTTCTGACCACTGTATTTCTGACCACTGTGTTCCTGACCAGGGTGTTTCTGGCCAGTGTGTTTCTGAACATTGTGTTTCTGACCACTGTGTTTCTGACCAGTGTCTTTCTGACCACTGTGTTTCCGACCACTGTATTTCTAAACAGTGTGTTTCTGACCAGCGTGTTTCTGATCATTGTGTCTCTCACCACTGTGTTTATGACCACTGTGTTTCTGACCACTGTGTTTCTGACCACTGTGTTTCTGATTAGTGTGTTTCTGACCAGTTTGTTTCGGACCACTGTGTGTCTGACCACTGTGTTTCTGACCACCGTGTCTGACCAATGTGTTTCTGACGACTGTGTTTCTGAACAGTGTGTTTCTGACCACTGTGATTCTGACCAGTGTGTTTCTGACCACTGTGTTTCTGACCAGTGTGTTTCTGACCACTGTGTTTCTGACCAGTGTGTTTCTCACCACAGTGTTTCAGACCAGTGTGTTTCTGACCACTGTGTTTCTGACCAGTGTGCTTCTGACTAGTGTGTTTCTGACCACTGTGTTTCTGACCAGTGTGTTTCTGACCTGTGTGTTTCTGACCACTGTGTCTTTGACCACTGTTTATCAGACCAATGTGTCTCCGACCACTGTGTTTCTGACCGCTGTGTTTCTGACCAGTGTGTTTCTGACTACTGTGTTTCTGACCACTGTGTTTCTAACCACTGTGTTTCTGACTAGTGTGATTCTGACCAGTGTGGTTCTGACCAGTGTGTTTCTGACCACTGCGTGTCTGACCAGTGTGTTTCTGACCACTGTCATTGTCACGACTGTTTTTCTCACCTATGAGTCTCTGACCACTGTGATTCTGACCACTGTGTTTCTGACCACTGCGTTTCTGACCGCTGTGTTTCTGACCACTGTGTTTCTGATCAGTGTGTTTCGGACCACTGCGTGTCTGACCAGTGTGTTTCTGACCACTGTCATTGTCACGACTGTTTTTCTCACCTATGAGTCTCTGACCACTGTGATTCTGACCACTGTGTTTCTGACCACTGCGTTTCTGACCGCTGTGTTTCTGACCACTGTGTTTCTGATCAGTGTGTTTCGGACCACTGCGTGTCTGACCAGTGTGTTTCTGACCACTGTCATTGTCACGACTGTTTTTCTCACCTATGAGTCTCTGACCACTGTGATTCTGACCACTGTGTTTCTGACCACTGCGTTTCTGACCGCTGTGTTTCTGACCACTGTGTTTCTGATCAGTGTGTTTCGGACCACTGCGTGTCTGACCAGTGTGTTTCTGACCACTGTCATTGTCACGACTGTTTTTCTCACCTATGAGTCTCTGACCACTGTGATTCTGACCACTGTGTTTCTGACCACTGCGTTTCTGACCGCTGTGTTTCTGACCACTGTGTTTCTGATCAGTGTGTTTCGGACCACTGCGTGTCTGACCAGTGTGTTTCTGACCACTGTCATTGTCACGACTGTTTTTCTCACCTATGAGTCTCTGACCACTGTGATTCTGACCACTGTGTTTCTGACCACTGCGTTTCTGACCGCTGTGTTTCTGACCACTGTGTTTCTGATCAGTGTGTTTCGGACCACTGCGTGTCTGACCAGTGTGTTTCTGACCACTGTCATTGTCACGACTGTTTTTCTCACCTATGAGTCTCTGACCACTGTGATTCTGACCACTGTGTTTCTGACCACTGCGTTTCTGACCGCTGTGTTTCTGACCACTGTGTTTCTGATCAGTGTGTTTCGGACCACTGCGTGTCTGACCAGTGTGTTTCTGACCACTGTCATTGTCACGACTGTTTTTCTCACCTATGAGTCTCTGACCACTGTGATTCTGACCACTGTGTTTCTGACCACTGCGTTTCTGACCGCTGTGTTTCTGACCACTGTGTTTCTGATCAGTGTGTTTCGGACCACTGCGTGTCTGACCAGTGTGTTTCTGACCACTGTCATTGTCACGACTGTTTTTCTCACCTATGAGTCTCTGACCACTGTGATTCTGACCACTGTGTTTCTGACCACTGCGTTTCTGACCGCTGTGTTTCTGACCACTGTGTTTCTGATCAGTGTGTTTCGGACCACTGCGTGTCTGACCAGTGTGTTTCTGACCACTGTCATTGTCACGACTGTTTTTCTCACCTATGAGTCTCTGACCACTGTGATTCTGACCACTGTGTTTCTGACCACTGCGTTTCTGACCGCTGTGTTTCTGACCACTGTGTTTCTGATCAGTGTGTTTCGGACCACTGCGTGTCTGACCAGTGTGTTTCTGACCACTGTGATTCTGACCAGTGTGTTTCTGACCACTGTGTTTCTGACCACCGTGTTTCTGACCGTTGTGTTTCTGACCACTGTGTTTCTGACCAGTGTGTTTCTGACCACTGTGTTTCTGACCACTGTGTTTCTGACCGGTGTGTTTCTGACCACTGTGTTTATGACCAGTGTGTTTCTAACCACTGTGTTTCTGACCAGTGTGTTTCTGACCAGTGTGTTTCTGACCATTGTGTTTCTGATCAGTGTGTTTCTGACCACTGCGTGTCTGACCAGTGTGTTTCTGACCACTGTGTTTCTGATCAGTGTGTTTCTGACCACTGCGTGTCTGACCAGTGTGTTTCTGACCACTGTGTCTCTGACCACAGTGTTTCAGACCACCGTGTTTCAGACCACTGTGTTTCTGACCACTGTGCCACTGACCAGTGTGTTTCTGACCACTGTGTTTCTGACCACTGTGTTTCTTACCACTCTGTTTCGGACCAGTGTGTTTCTCACCAGCAGGTTTCTGACCAGTGTGTTTCTGACCACTGTGTTTTATACCACCGTGTTTCTAACCACTGTGTTTCTGACAAGTGTGTTTCTAACCAGTGTGTTTCTGACCAGTGTGTGTCTGCCCAGTGTGTTTCTGACCAGTGTGCTTCTGACCATTGTGGTTCTGACCAGTGTGTTTCTGACCAGTGTGTTTCTGACCACTGCGTGTCTGACCAGTGTGTTTCTGACCACTTTGTCTCTGACCACAGTGTTTCTGACCACCGTGTTTCTGACCACTGTGTTTCTGACCACTGTGCCACTGATGAGTGTGTTTCTGACAAATGTGTTTCTGACCACTGTGTTTCTTACCACTCTGTTTCAGACCAGTGTGTTCATCACCAGTGTGTTTCTAACCACTGTGTTTATGTTGACTGTGTTTTTCACCGGTGCTTTTCTAACCATTGTGTTTCTGACAAGTGTGTTTCTGACCAGTGTGTTTCTGACCACTGTGTTTCTGACCACTGTGTTTCTGACCA
>SZWC01003845.1:171088-181638 GCA_023375785.1 Penium margaritaceum | reverse complement strand
CGTAACGAGCGCCCACAGGCACGCTCAGCCTGTGGGAGCCAGGACTCCAGGACATCAGTGACGTCGCTCTTGTGACGAAGGGCAAAGACCCAACGGTAGCGAGAGAAGTCATCCGTCAAGCACAGGACGTAGCGGCCAAGACCACCAAGAAAGTCATGGGACAGAGGACCCATGACGTCCGCATGAACCAGGTCAAGAGGGTGAGTGGTTGTTGACTCAGACAAGGAAAAGGGAGAGCGATGCATCTTTCCACTAGCACAATCCAGACAAGTGGATGAACAAGGGGGCGCAAACGTGGCAGCGTCAAGCCCAAGAGCAGGCTGAAGGCGCAGTAGGCGCTGGATGGCAGCAGTGTGGATGTGACAGAGGCGACGGTGCAAGAGATCGGCATGATCGGGAGACAAGGAAGGGGTGACATGAACAAGGGCAGAGGCAGCGGAAGATGAGGGCAGATTGAGGGGGACACGAAACAGACGATCACACCGAATGCCACGAAGAACAACACGGCCAGATGAGCGCAGAGAGATTGAGGCAAGTCCACGGCTGGAGGAGAAATCCATGCCCTGGTCATCAAGGGTGGTCACGGAGAGGAGACTGACTTCCAAGTCAGGCACATACAGCACGTCAGATAGGTAGATAGTGCCACCAGGACCAACAAAACGTACGACCCCAACACCTTGCACAGGTAGCAGCTGGCCAGATCCAGTGCGAACTGAGCGGATGGATTGAACGGGACCGAGAGAGACAAAGGAAGAGCGAGAAGAAGTCTTGTGATGAGTGGCACCTGAATCAATGATCCAGATGCCAGGGGATGCACGAGTGGACGGGAGAACAAGACAGACAGCGACAGTACCACGAGTAGACAAGGGAGACGAAGGGCTGAAACGTGTGGGAAAGGTGCATGACTGCCATTCCTCAATCCACTCGCAACTTGCAGGCAGGTCCCCTTGAACACGACCAGAGGTGGCACCCTGAAGGCTGGCCTCAGACTCACACACAGACGAACATCACTGGCCACTCATACTCTCACCTCCCTGAGAGCGAAGATGGAGAAGTTCGGCGAGGCGACGCTCGAGGTTGCGTTCCTCATCACGACGATCGGACGAGCGCTCAGAGGAACGGTCAGAGGAACGATCAGAGAAAGTCCCATCGTCACGACTCCAGTGAGGTACGTGGTAGTGGGAAGATGGTGGGCCGTAGTACGGAGGGCCGGAGGGAGGAGGTATCCAGCCCCACGGGCTGGGTGCAGTGGGAGTTGGATGCAGCGGTGCAGATGTGGTTGAGAGCACAGCAGAGGACGAGGAGGATGAGGAGACGGTCACTACTGCGGCCGCCGACAAGGCAGTGGCACCGGTGCGGGCCCAATGAGCGCGCATGGAGGAAGCCAGCCGTGCATCGTCACGGGGGGCAGGGCATTTTGGTGCAGAGTGACCAGATGCACCATAGTTCCAGCAAGTGACATCTGTAGTGGGAGCTGCATTTTTGCCACCGCGGCCACCCCCATGGCCCTTGCCTCCACAACCACCACCACGAGTGGATCCACCACCCCCACTGCGGGAGACACCCTGCGTGGAGTGTGCTGCTGACTGTGTGGATGAGGTGGAAGAGGAGGTTGTGGTAGGGGAGAAAGAGGAGGCGGTGGTGATTGCTGCGAGGGCGGCACGATGCATGCGTTTGTTTTGCAAGAAATTCCACCAGTCAGTGAGACGTGAAGCAGTGAAGTCAAAGAGAGGTCCAATTCCAGGTGGAGAATCAGCTGGGACAGACTCAGAAGCAAGACGCTCGAGCTCTGACTGAGAGACATGCAAATACAGGTCTGCGATTTTGGGAATGAGGCCTGCAACGATGGAGAGACAGGCAGAGAGAGGTCCAGGTGCGGCTTTGCCAAGATCGCGCAGCAGACGTAAGCTACGTGCCCAGTATTCATCTGCTGTTTCGTCTGCGCACATTTGCAAGGTGTTGAATTGCACTGTAAGGGCGCTTTGGGCCGCATGGCCAGTGACGGTTTTGCGGCGGCGGATGAGGGCATATGCACCGACGGGATCTGCCGGGGTGCCGCGAGAGGGGTCAGCGTTGTACGTACCAATGTCGTCGAGAAGATTCTCTAGGCCTGCGTTGATGAGTGCTCTCACGGCGCGAGCGGCTTCAGTGGGCTACGGCACAAACGGTGGTTTTGTCGGCGAGTAGTATTGCCGGAGAAGCTCACCCTGTGCCCACGCGCTAAAGCGTGTTTCCCAGGAAGTGAATGTGAGCTTGGGAGTGAATTGTGGAGGTGGAGTTTCAAAATCCTTCTGGCGGGCTGGTAGCACAGGGCGGACAAGAGCTGAAGAGGAAAGAGGTGGAGAGGAGGAGTTGGCAACGGCACCACCAGAAGGCGCTGACGAATCTGCCGAACCAGATTCTGTGGTAGGAGGCACTGCGGCAAATGCGGGCATGGACCGCAACTGTTCTAACACTAGAGCAGCAATGGTGGCAGCCAACTCCTCTTTTGACTCATTCCCCCGAAGGAGCTCATCCTGTGCCCTGCGTCTCTTTGCCTGTGCCTCACGAAGGGCGGCCTGGAGGGCCTCCATGGTCTCCTCCGGTGCAGGCATGATGTGAGACAAACTCAAGACTAGGAGTGGAGTGAGTGAGAAGATGTAAGATGCAAATGAGGGAAGAAGTAAGTATGAATGCTCTGCTCATTGCGAGGAAGAAGGCTGAACAGCGGCGGTACCACAGCAGAGGCTGAGGAAGAAAGGACAGCCACCCACCCAGCCACTGCAACAGTGAGGTAGAGAAGTCCCGTCGCAGTGGCACCAGCAACTGCAGCTGAGGCTGATGCGATCAGAACGATGTTGGTGGCGTGTGATGGTGCGTCACGAGGGGCACCAGTGGGCGTCAGCACTGCGGTTGTGGTGGACGCTCTGATGGAGCCGACTGAGCTGGAGGTGATGTCTGCTGCTGTGGAGGCTACGGTTGCAATAGACGCGGCTACTACTGTGATCTGAGTGGCGATATTGGCAGCCGCTGCTGCCAGTAAGGTGAGAGAAGCAGCGGTCTGTGTGTATGCTTCAGTTGCTCGACCGACCGCAGTCTGTGCAGGAGCACGGCAGGCCCTAGCTGTTGCTGCGAAGGTAGCTGCGGCACCAGCAGCAGCGTCAAGAATGGCACCAGCCAAACTTATGGAGTCGGTGTGCAATGGTAGAACGGGAATGACACCAGGAACCTCTGCTGCAGTGGAAGCTTCAGGTGAGCCTGCAGCGGTAGGGAGAGGTTCGGAAGGACCGGGTGTAGAAGAGGGAGCTCCGGTAGGTTCGACAGGCTCGGAAATGCTAGTAGGTTGCATCCTTGGAGAGAGAGGTGGCGATGGTGGGAGGTCATCCGGTGTGTAGACCTGTTGATCAATCTCTGCTTCTTCCCGTTCGCGTTCAGCATCAACGTCGTCCTGCTAATAAGTGTGATCGAGCATGTGCACCCACTGGGGCACGTCGTCCGCCAGTGTGTGAGACTGAGAGGTCCACTGCTGTGGCTAACAGACATTCAGTGGTCACCCTGCACTGGAGAGGATGCAGGGTTGCGCAGTGAAGAGAGCTCCTCAGAGTGAGTAGCTGCGGGGGCGGCTGCGAAGGCCATTTACGCGAGAGGCTTGCCAAGAGAGTTGGTGACTGAGAGAGATGCTGCCGAGAGACGGCAGCTGGGTACCAACGGAGAGAGAGATCGGCAGAAGGTGCTGGGTAGCTAGGGTGGTGACTGGCCCCGAGCAGTTGCAACACGGCCAAGAGTGGCTGAGAATAGGTGCGCGCAGCTGAGAGCAGCCGCGGGTGACCCAGAGTGGCGGAGAGTGGCCGAGAACAGCCAAGAACGCCCAACACTGATCACAAGTGGCTCAGAGAGTGAGACGATGTGAGTACGCAAGACTGCGGTGAGGTGGCGACGAGTGGAGATGACTCGCTTCTGCTGTGAGGTCCAGCAGATGGTGCTTGACCTAACTTGCTTGGATGTACATCAAACCAGCGACCAGGACCGTGTGAGCAGTGGTGAGGTGTCTCACCTGCTCTGATACCAGAAGTTGCTGGTAGCCTTCCTAGGTCACACGTGTTAAACCAGCCATGGTCACGCACGAGACATGCCACGCCATGGATGCGGAAAGCTTGCTTAACTTTTCGGTACAACCAAGACAAGAGTAAGGGGGAGCGAGAATGGCTAAGTGTACCGGTGAGCGTGCCTCGCTCCGGGCATCACGCCTGAGCGAGTACACACCGCCACCCGGGGGTCAAGCCCGACCGCTTAGGTATTAACCTTACGGCGGCTACTCACCAATGCACGGGAAAACCCGGCACAGTGGCCCCCTAAGGATCAGCACCCGGGACATGCAGCTCCCCCAGAGAAATTCAACGCAAGCAACATGATGCAGGGCACGGCAGTCAGAGTGTACGGGCCCTAACATCTTCCACATCGCAGAGTCATAAGAGGCACAGGGAGTTAGACCATGGCAACAAGTGCCTCAGAGGAAGCCCCTGGGTGAAGCTGCTGTGGTTGCCAGAAAGCATCAACGACTTCTGCCAGAGCTGTCACGTTTGTTGCTTCCCCAGGTTGTGCCATGTCATTCAATCTATACAATAAGATGCACAGTGTGTGATGGGCAAGAGAGCACAGAGTTATGAGTGGCCAACGAACTTCAACACCTAAAACCGGCCCAAAACCACTGTTTTGGCCGTAACTCTGCGCACACATGTCAGAATCCTACGCCGTCTGAACCTAGACGTGCAGAACCAAAAGACGGACGCAGCGACTGGTCACATGCATGCATCCATCGACTGACAGTGAACAGACAATGCAAAAACATGCAAATAGGCCTCATGGCCAGTCCGCCGAAAGGCGCCTGCAAGACGTAGGAAGCACAGCAAAGAGTCCCGGTGGCATGTGGGGTTCTGGAACAGTGGTCGGTCAGCTCCAAGCGGGTAGTCCGCCGCCTGTCGTCGCGCCGGTGTCACCAGGGCCGCCTGCCTCAGGGATCTGCACGAGTATGGAAACGGCCGAGTGGTCATAGTAAACTGTACAGGAACGGCACAAAGCACAACACTCCCCCATGACCCGATGGTACGCATGTCCATACGCGTGCAACACTGGTACAACCACATAATGGGTGACACAGACAAATGAGACGCAAACGTACATCCCTCACTCAACCACTGTCACGCACGGGGCGAAGCCCAACAGAACGAATGGCCACCAAGAACTTTCCGCGGGCAAGTGCCTTCGTCAAGAAATCAGCACGCTGCAAGTCAGTGCCAACCGACATGATGGAGATCACGCGTTGCTGCACCAGATCACGAACGAAGTGATGCTCAACCGCAATGTGCTTTGTGCGAGCATGAAAAACACCAGAGTTCTCCGCAATGGCGAGAGCACTCAAGTTGTCGCAACGTAGGACAATGGCGGGTACTGACTGCCCAAGCTCGAGAAACAAGCGCTGGAGCCAAACTGCCTCAGCAACCCCTGCCCCCAAAGCCACATACTCTGCCTCCAACGAGCTACGTGCGATGCAGCCTTGCTTCCCGCTTTGCCAAGACAAAGCGGTACCACCGAGCAGAAACACGTACCCAGTGTGACTGTGCCCGTCAGGGCTCCAAGCCCAGTCGCTCTCAGTGTAGCCGTCAAGGACCATCGAACACTGCCGACGAAAGCAGAGTTCGAGATACAGCATGGAGACCACGTACCGTACCACTCGCACAGCCGCGTGAAGAGCTCTCGCACATGGAGCCTACGAAAACTGAGCGAGGAGGTTGACGACGAACGCGATGTCGGGACGCGTGGTAGTGGCCAGGTACATCAGAGATCCGATCAGACGGAGGTACAAGGTCACGTTCACTGTCTCGCCCAGCTGTGTAGGGTCATCCACCTTCAGGGCATCGTGCCCATCAGGTGTGAGTGGTGTGGAAGCAGTGGGCACTGCACCAAGGAGATCACTAAAGCGCTCCCCCACGACTCGTGCGTATCGGGCCTGATGCAGCAACAGTGTCCGATGTCTGCGATCTCGCACGATCTCCATACAAAGANAGACGGAGGTACAAGGTCACGTTCACTGTCTCGCCCAGCTGTGTAGGGTCATCCACCTTCAGGGCATCGTGCCCATCAGGTGTGAGTGGTGTGGAAGCAGTGGGCACTGCACCAAGGAGATCACTAAAGCGCTCCCCCACGACTCGTGCGTATCGGGCCTGATGCAGCAACAGTGTCCGATGTCTGCGATCTCGCACGATCTCCATACAAAGAAACACCGATGCAGGACCGAGGTCCTTCATCCTGTAGGCGGTCTGCAGGACAGCCTTGGCCTCCTTCACGGCCTCCATCGACGGAGACGCGATCAGAAGGTCATCAACATAGACCAGGATGGCGGTAAACCTCTCGGGTGTCGGTAGGATGAAGAGAGAGGGGTTTGCCTCGCTCTGTACGTATCCTGCGCGAGTCAAGGTGCTAGTGATCTCCCGGTTCCAACATCGTGGAGAGTGCTTGAGGCCGTACAAGGACTTGCGCAAGCGCCAGACCTTGTCACCATCCTCAAAGCCTGGTGGCTGAGCCACGTAGATCTCGTCATCCAAAGAGCTATGGAGGAACGCGTTGTTCACATCCATCTGGTGTAGTTCCTAGTCATGCTGAGCCACTACACCGAACACAGCTCGAGCTGAGGTCATGCGGCCGACAGGGGCAAAGGTGTCAGTGTAATCAACTCCCTCAATCTGAGAGAACCCCTTGACGACCAAGCGGGTCTTGTAGCGTTCCAAGGAGCCATCCGCCTTCACTTTCTTGCGAAAGACCCACTTGACCTGAATCGCTATCCTCCCAGGGGGAAGGTCGACCAGCTCGTAGACTCCGTGCTCTCGGATAGCGCGAAGCTCATCCTCGCAAGCAGCTCGCCAGGCATCAGCATTGTGCAATGAGAAAGCCTCCCTCAATGTGCCCGGGTCAGGCGCCATAGAGGGGGAACTCTGCGTGGCAAGTGCACACGCCTCAGTGTCAGGCCTGACGGCCACGAGATCAGCTGCTGCGTCACAGGCGATATGGAACTCGCGAGTGACCAGGTCGTGCCCTATGGGGCACGCTGGGTGTACCTCTGAAAGCTCAGTGCGGACACTCAGGCCTAAGGCCTTTGTGCCTGGATCNCTCGCGATGCTGCGAGAGGAACGTCTGGGTCCGGAACCCGACGCTCGCTGAGCTCCAGAATCCAGTGGTCGAAGGCGACCACCGGGCTCACGGGAGTAACCGGAGGTCGAGGGGCGCACCTCAGGCTCAGGAACAGGTACGACCACAGTGACAGGTATGACCACAGCTGGTGAGGGCTGAGACGAGGCAGTCAGAGATGCCGTGCGAGGAGATGCGTGTGTGGGGGACACTGAGCTGGGGGTGACAGCGGGCAAGGCTGGCCCGGACACTGAGACAGGAGTGTCAGCCGACGTAGGGACAGGAGTGGGCTGGGCTGGGTCAGACGCCGGAGGAGGGGTGCCAGTGGACACAGGTGGTGATGCAGTAGGAGGCGTGAGAGCAACGGTACCTGTGGGGTGTGAAACAGGCTGAACAGGCGGGATCTCTGGACCAACGTCAATGATAGCCGGATCATCAAGTGCTGGAGATCGAGAGGGGACTCGAGCGGACACATCAGCCTGACGAGAAATGGTCGCTGGCGGAGAGGTCTCCCCCATCCACCGAGGACCCTCACAGGAAGGGACATGAGCCGCAGAGAGGGCTGTGATCGAAGTCAGATCACAGTAGGTGAGTGACTAAAAAAACAATGCGTCATGGGACTCAATGAAACGACGGCGAGTGCGGTCCCAAAAGCGCCAGGCCTTCGACCGCGGGGAGATGCCGATGAAGGCACACAAGCGACCCCGAGGGGAGACCTTGGACCCCTGCTTGTCCTCGGTATACCATACGGAGGCCAGGGATCCCTAGACGTGTGCGAGACGAAGATCAGCACGGTGGCCAAACCAGAGCTCGTACGGTGTAACATGATCCGGAAGCGGACCATGCGGGAGGCGGTTCCAGACCCAAGTCATGTAGGCGAAGCCCTCCAATGCGAAGGACTCCGGGAGACCGCACTCAGACCGCATGGCGCGGACCGCATCCTCCATGGTGCGGTTCCAGCGCTCAGATACACCGTTCTGCTGTGGGGTAGCAGGAGCGGAGACCTGGTGAAAAATGTCGTGCTCAGCAAATAAGGAGTCCATCTCGCCGAGGAACTCACCGCCGCGATTGGAGCGAAAGGTATGTAACGTGTGGCGAGACTGACGCTCAGCCATCACGAGCCAGAACCGAACCGCAAGGGCGGCGTCGCTCTTTTGACGCAGACTGTAGACCCACCGCATCCGGGTAAAGTCATCAGTCTGCGTCAGAACATATCGGCCCCTCTCGGACAGCGACTCGACCGGGAGAGGACCGAGCAGGTCCGAGTGGACCAACTCGAGGGGCCTCAACGCTCGGGAACATGAATCAGGGTAAGTGCACCGGTGCATCTTTCCCTGAGCGCAAAAAAGGCAGTCGGTCTTGGGTGGCTTCTCGAAAGAAGCCACGTCAAGACCAAGAGCGGGCTGTCTCTGGATGAGCTTCGACACAGTATCGGAGCCCACGTGACACAGACGTCGGTGAAGCAACCGCTGGTGTTCCGGGGATAGAACACTAGTGACAAAAACACGACCAGAGGAGGAGGGAGAGCAAGGGGAGGAGGGCCGAGCAATGCGGTACAAATCATCTATGACTGAAGCACGCAAGACAATGCTACGGGTGTCCAGAGCAGTCACAATCGCGGAATCAGCGGTATGCTCAACGGAGAGACCCATCAGAGTGCAGGCACGCACAGACAGCAGACTGAGCTTAAGATCAGGCACAAACAGCACGTCAGAGAGATACAGGGGGCCAGACGGACCATCAACGCATACAACCCCAACACCGTGAACCGGTAAGGACTGACCAAAGCCTGTACGAACAGAACGGATAGTCGTGACAGGACCAAGTACCACAAAGTCACTACGACGACACATCATGTGGTACGTGGCACCGGAATCGATGATCCAAGTGCCACCGGAGTCACGACTGGTGGACGTCACTGTACAACGAGCAATGGAATACTCGGCATCAGAGGTACGCTGAGCCGTCAGTGGGAAGGAACGCCGTACATCACGGAGGTGAGACTCATGAATCCAGTCAGTGCAGTCAGGCCCATCATCATCACATGCGGACTGTGCTCCTCCACACGTGTCATCACGAGTCACGAGGACGACCGAACAAGCAGTCTGTGACCCACTTGAAGATGACAACACACTAACACCTCCCTGAAAGCGAAGCGCCAGAATATGACGAAGCTCGGCGATGGTGCGATCACGTGGGTCTGGATCACTGCTGCTCGCCGGTGAGGATGCAGGAACAGCTGCAGTTGTGGTCGCTGTGCGTCCAGAGGAGTGTGCGGTCGACGTGCCGGACACGGTGCAAGCAGCATGGACAGCCTGAAGTCTGCGAGTGATGCGCTCCAAGTCAAGCGGCTGATGGCACTCGGTGTAGCGATGGGCACCTCCACAGTTGTAGCAGTGCACGGAACGGCCACTGCTACCACTGGATGACGACTGCTGCTGACCCGATACGTGCTTCCTATTCTTCTTCTTCCCCTGGGCAGGTGCTGTAGCGCCCTGCATCTGCGTGGGTGTAGACGGGGTCGAAGAGGAGGAGGAAGATGAGGTTGTGATGGAGGTAGATGACGGTCACTGCAGGAGGGAAGATGGTGGTAAGGCAAGGACTGCTGCAGCGAGGGAAGTCTCCTGATGTGCTACTGCTGCCTCGCGGGCCGACGTCACCAGGAGGAAAAGCTGATGGGCCCAAGGGAGCAGCTGCACGGTGGCTGAGAAAAGCTCGAGAGCAGCGTTGCTGTACTGTGTGAATATGTCGGTGTACTCCAGACGAACTCCGAGCATGATTGTCCGAAGCGCCCACAACTGTGTGCCCCCTGAGGTCCCCAGACGCGTGTAGATACGCATGGCGCATCGCCAGTAATCCGCCGCAGGCTCCGTTGGTCCCTGACGGATCGAGTGGAAAGCACGCCTGTGTGATGCACGCGTGGCGTGCGTCTCTACGGCCAATAGGGAAAATGCCAGATCCCAGCCTCCACGAGGATCAGCTCCGGTGCCTGTGCTAGCCTCGCCAAGGAAGGGGCGGAAGTCAACGACAGTCTCGCGTGGCATGGCATAGAGAAGTCCTCGCATGGCCCGGGCTGCTGTCAGCACCTGTGCTAGATCTGTAGACTGGTATGGGCTGTGGTAGTAAGGCCACATTCCCTTGGAAGTGGCCCACACTTGAAACAGGATCTCCCAGCAGTCAAATCCATCCTCGCTCATGTACTGTGGAGGTGGTGCCTCAAAGTCCTTTGGCTGCCGCTCCGTGGGGAGAGCAACCGCAGGCTGAGGAGGGCGAGCGACGGGGAAAACTCCTGGAAGGGGGTGATCACCGGGGAAGTCAGGTGACGGTCGTATCGGGGACACGGGTGGAGGTCGGATACCCGTCTGCAGCTGACGGAGGCGCTCCTGTAG
>SZWC01003845.1:130985-170336 GCA_023375785.1 Penium margaritaceum | reverse complement strand
CCAGCCTCGCCGAGGAAGGGGCGGAAGTCAACGACAGTCTCGCGTGGCATGGCGTAGAGAAGTCCTCGCATGGCCCGGGCTGCTGTCAGCACCTGTGCTGGATCTGTAGACTGGTATGGGCTGTGGTAGTAAGGCCACACTCCCTCGGAAGTGGCCCACACCTGAAACAGGATCTCCCAGCAGTCAAATCCATCCTCGCTGATGTACCGTGGAGGTGGTGCCTCAAAGTCCTTTGGCTGCCGCTCCGTGGGGAGAGCAACCGCAGGCTGAGGAGGGCGAGCGACGGGGAAAACTCCTGGAAGGGGGTGATCACCGGGGAAGTCAGGTGACGGTCGTATCGGGGACACGGGTGGAGGTCGGATACCCGTCTGCAGCTGACGGAGGCGCTCCTGTAGAAGACGAATCTCCCGCTCCTGGGAGTTATCCTCGAAGCCTGGCATGAATGGCTCGTCATCAAGGAGGTCCGCAGGTGGTGGGGAAACCACACCAGGAGGTGAAGCAGGCGGGGCACCTGTCACGGGTACCTGAGCCGAGTGCTGGGTGGAGGCCGCAACGCCGGCAGCTCCCTCAGAAATCCGTGAAGGAGCCGTGGACTGAGCACACAGGAGCTCAGTCAGCGTGCAGATCGCGTCAGTCTGCTCTCGCTGCAGACGACGCATCTCCTCGTGCTGGCTGCGCAGGTCCTCAATGGCCTACGAGCGAGGGCTCAATACCCCTGAAGAAGAGGAGGAGGGATCACCTGGTCCCTTGTCCTTGTCGTTGGGCGAACTCATGTCGCCGCTCACTATGGGACGACAGGTCAAGTTTGCCGGATTTCAAAACCGTCTGCGTTTCTCGGGGATTTGAAACGCTGGCAACTTTTGACTTTCCAGGTGAAATTTGGCTAAGTGTAATGCTGACGTCAGCAAGTGGTTGCTGACGTCAGCACGACCTGATGACGTCAGCATTCAACAATGCTGACGTCAGCTCGTCCCCTCTCCCTTTTCTATTTTTTTTTTCTTGTCACGGTTCTGCCGCTTTGCGGTGGCACGCGGCAGCTCCGCGGAAGCTGCGCAGTAGCTTCCGCCCAGCTGCTGCTGCAACTGTGCTGTCAGCTGTAGCAGCAGCTGCGTAGCTGCGTGTGCAGCGGTGGCAGCAGCGGCTGCGCTGCTGCTGCTGCTGCTGCGCACGGCGGCTGCTGCTGCGCGCGGCGGCTGTTGCTGCGCGCTGCAGCTGCTGCTGGCTGCCGCCACCGCGCGCTGCTGCTGGCTGCCGCCGCCGCGCGTTGCTGCTGCTGCCACTGCTGCGATGCTGCTGCCGCCGCGACTGCCGCTGCTGCTGCTGTGCCGCTGCCGCTGCTGCGCTGCTGCTGCCAATGCTGCTGCTACGCTGTTGCTGCCGCCGCTGCTACCTCGCTGCTGCTGCGGCCGCTGCTGCTGTGCTGCTGCTGCGCTATTGCCGCCGCCGCCTCTGCTGCTGCTGCTCTGCTGCTGCGGCTGTGGGAGTGCGGCTGCACGCACCGCGGCCGCCACACACCTCTGCGTGGCGGTAGACGCCGCTGCTGCTGCCTCTGCAGCTGCGATCTCACGTGGTGGGTGAGATACGTTGGCGACGATCGGCCGTCTCCAACAGATCCCAGAGAACTTTGCTGCAGCGGTGACTCTCACTGCTACTGCTCTGCTGCGTCTCTGCTGCGCAGCTCAGTGAGAACTGTCTCACTGCTCTGATACCATGAGAAAGTGCGTAGAAGCTTCCTAGCAACACAGCCGCTGACCGGGCGTCAGTGCGTGGTCAGACGGTGACGACAGTCACAGGCCGTACACGCAACGGCAAGGGTTGTGCTAGGAGACACAAGGCATAGTGTCAGAATGCTTCAATATAGCATATGCAGAGAGAAATGACAACTGACAGGTCCAAGGCATGAATACCTGCCGCGGCGCACGGCGGGTGTCGCACGCGGCAGTCCAAGAGCTGTCCTAAAACCGGCCCAAAACCACTGTTTTGGCCGTAACTCTGTGCACACATGTCAGAATCCTACGCCGTCTGAACCTAGACGTGCAGAATCAAAAGACGGACGCAGCGATTTGTCACATGCATGCATCCATCGACTGACAGTGAACAGGCAATGCAAAAACATGCAAATAGGCCTCATGGCCAGTCCGCCGAAAGGCGCCTGCAAGACGTAGGAAGCACAGCAAAGAGTCCCGGTGGCATCTGGGGCTCTGGAACAGTGGTCGTTCAGCTCCAAGCGGGTAGTCCGACGCCTGTCGTCGCGCCGGTGTCACCAGGGCCGCCTGCCTCAGGGATCTGCACGAGTATGGACACGGCCGAGTGGTCACAGTAAACTGTACAGGAATGGCACAAAGCACAACAGGGTATGGTCGTAACACACGCAAGTGCCCTCTTGTCTCTCCACACACACTCACATTATCACTGCAGGTGATTAAGTTGGATTGAGGCTCTCTGGTGCAAGACATAGCGTGAGCTGCTCATTGGTGATGCCACCAACTGACTACCGAGTGGTGATCACAACACCAACCTCTCCATGAGCCACAGTTTAGAGCTGACTTCACTAGCAAAATGGGGGATACAACTGTAGAATAGCATGCACGTGATCAAGTTGAATTGTCACACACTTGCATGCACTCAGGGTGGTAAACCGGGTTGCTGATCCTTTGGGGACCACATTTCCGGTTTGTACCGGCATGTGAGCAACCGCCTGGAGCTCGTTCGCTCTAGGGTCAGGTTCGATCCCCGGTTGGCGTCCGGGCCCCACGTCGAGCACCTCACGTGGGTGGCCCGGTCAATTGGTACATACCACCTCGTTCGCTTGTTACTTGCTAACTTCTTGCCACTAGTGTTAAAGTTGTATTCTCCCGATCCATGGTGCCACCCTGTCTCCAGCCTGCCTATTTGCTTGCTTTCATGCTTGCTTAGTAGCCGTTGCTACCTACTGGTATCAGAGCAAGGGGAACCCGCTCCCCTTAGCTACAGTCCTGGGTCCTTGTCGGGCCATCTGAACATAGCGGGTGATCCCGCGCAGGTGACCGCGCATGACCGTGGTGGGTGGGAGTCACAACGCCAGCTGCTGCAGCTTGTAGCATCGGACTGGCACATTACTGTCGTCGTCGTTCACTCGCACCCCACTGAGCCTTGGTCTCCGCACCTCTGACGGTGCCGCCATGTGTCTGCATCTACAACGGCTGCTGTCTCCCAGCAGCCGCATGTGCAAGCCCTCCGTAGCAGCGCATTCTGTCCCCGTGGTTCACGAGGGGTGCTGCTCTGGTGAGAACGTCTGACGAAGCCCCATCGCTGCCCCTATGCACACCGCCAACTCTCGGCTCCCCACACGCCGCCGGCGGTTCTTGTGCTCCATGTAGCAGCACGCTCCGCACACGTGTCTCACGTGGTGCCTCTGCTTCTGCCTGTGGAACTCACATTTCTCTGTGTGCACCACCCGTCCCACTCATCTCTCGCCGTCCTCTCGTGCATCTCCCACAACAGCACATCCCGCACTCTCGATTCCGCACTCACGTAGTTCCGCACTCCGCACTCACGTAGTTCTTCTGCCGCCATCGCCTTCGTGCACTTTTGACACCTTAGGCTGCCCTCCGGGCAGCCAGGCACTTAGCGCACTGGCTTCTCCTCCCAACACTGAGCCGATCCCAACGTCTCCCACGGCCGCACGTGAGCGTGCCCGCGTCGACAAAGAGCTTGCATACTACGAGGAGCGGGCTGAGCTAGAGATTTGGTCGAGGGTGCGTCGCAACAGTCCGGGCTATCACCCTGGAGAGGACTACAACCCCGCTGATAACTGCGAGTGGGCGGATGCGCGGGACCACGCAGCCCACTGCCAGTCTGCCTCCGACGACTCACGGACGGTGCAAAACGAGCCAGCTACGGCGCCACCACGCGACCACAGGCCTCTGCACACACCGGTAAGCCCACTCGTCTCCCATAGAACGCGCCAGCGGCATCGACGTGCCGCTGCTCGTGACTTAGTGCCGCACTCTACAGCAGCAACATCACAGGCGCACCCCTCTCGTCGTGCTGCATCGCCAACTGCGTCAACTACAGGTTCATCATCATCCCCATCACCCGACATTCTGTCTGCCCTGCAGGCTGCGCTTGTGTCTAGTGCTGCAGTTGCATCCACATTTGCAGCCACTGCTCATGCCACATGTGCACCGGCCAGCACTGCCGCCGGTAGGGCCGTTGAGATCTACACCTTGGCTGCTGTTGATCAGGGTCCCTTAGCAGCTGCAGCTGTCAACGTAGTGACCCAGATTGTTGCCGCAGCAGACGCAGTCGCATCACCAGCAGCTGCAGCAGCCACAGCGCTCTCCAGTGCTGTTGACTCCGTCCACATCTCCACGTCACAGCTGTCTTCCATGCCCTCATCCTCGGCCTCGGTGACATGCCACATTCAGCTCCTAGTGTCGACCGTCGCGGCTGTCTCCACCCTATCAGCGGCAGCGTTAACAAGAGCAGCCTGCCTCATCGTCTCCACATCGACTGCAGCTGCAGTGGTCGCCTCCTCAATTGCGGCAGCTCTTCCGCCACTGTTCTCACTGCGCCGCAACGCTTGGTGAGCTTGGTCTCTCCCTCTCTTCTTGGCCTTCCCTGTGTTGTTGTGTTTTGTGCGACCAGGTTGTTGCCTTGTAGCGGACTTCCACGCACCCATCATACTTTTCCCATGCCCACTGGGGCTGGGAAAACTCTGGCGAAGTTTTCTTGACAGAGTTGCGTCATTGGCAAAATGCCGGTTGACGACGACCAATATGCAGCCTTGCAGGCTGAGTTGCAACGTGAGCGCGCTGCTCTTCAGACAGCGCTCACTGCTCAGCGCGCCGCTGAGGACAAGCTGCGTGCAGAGCAGGCTGACCAAGAAACGTTTGCAGATCACATTGCTGATCTGGTTCTTAACCGTCTTCAGCCCACCTTGCACACCACAAAGTCTGCTAGCATTGCTGCTGTATTCTCCACTTCGCCCGCTTCCGCATCCACTCCTGCTGGCTCGTCCTCCTCTGACCCTCTCGCAGTCGCCGCTGCCGCTGGCGCAGCCGCAGCCAAAGCGCTTGCCCCATCAATGCAACACAAACCCGACTTTGACTCAAACCCACCCCACTTCACTTCTAACCTAACCTTTCACTCCTGTGAGGTCCGTTTCAGTGCCTGGGCGCAGGGGGAACAACCCTGGGAGTACTACCATGAACCAAACCCCTCTGCTAACCCACCTTTCGTGCCTGTTGAGTCTGAATCTGCACGCGCAGTTCATGCTCTCATTCGCAGCGGACCCGATGCTCTCACAGATGAGATCGGGTCCTACAACGCGGACACAGCACGCCGCACCCCTGCTGATCCTGTTGGTGCCTACGCACTGATCAAAAGGCGCACAACAGTGACTGGTGACGTTGCTCAGAGCATGCTCACTGTCCAATTCAACACGCTCTCAATGCGTGCTGATGAAACTGCCGATGCCTATTGGGCTCGCAGTCTACGACTGCTGCGTGATCTTGGTAAGGCCGCCCCAGGACAGCTACCTGCAGTTATTTCCATTGTCAACGGCCTTATTCCAGAACTCAGTGACATCTTCCGAGAGGTGAAGGCAACTGAGCTTGAACGTCTTGCTGCCATTCCTGTCCCAGCTGATGCACCCCCTGGCATTGGTGCCTTCTGGGAGTTCACCTCTCAGCGTCTGACGGACTGGTGGAGCTCACTACAGAACAAACGCATTCACCGCGCAGCCGTTGCAGCAGCTGCCACTGCCCTCCCTTCCTCCACCTCCTCTGATCCTGCATCATCGTCCACCACCACTCCCACCTCTACCGCCACATCTCTTGTTTCTCAAGGGGGTGACCGAGGTGGGGGGGGATGGCAAGGGCAAAGGTCGAGGGGGTGCCTCAAGGGCGGGTGGCCAAGGCAAAGGTGTCAAGAGTCGCAGCTCTGATGATTCTCCATCCTCATCTTCTTCCTCCAGCACTGTCCCGTGCTGGAACTGCGACGTTACCGGTCATGCTGCACCCAAGTGCCCAGCTCCTCCTGATGATGCCCGCCTCGCCTCAGCCATGCGTGCCCATTGGGCTCGCTCCACTGGTTCCAGTGGAGGCTCCTCTCGCCCCTCCATCTCCACCGTATCCACTGGAAATACCTCACCGTCGACGGCTACTGCTTACAACATAGTCCTTGCACCACCGTCACCAGCCCTCCCTGGGGCTGGCCTCCTGGACTCGGCAGCCCCGTCTACTTCGGGCCCCCGTCTGGTTTCTACTCTCCTCCACCATGGGTGTCGTCCACCGTCACGCCTCAGCGTCCCTCTTCTGGCGTTGTCATCACAGGCCCGTCGGAGGACGCCCGTCAGCTGGACTCCGTCCTCTCCCATGCCGTCTACCAGTGTCGCCTCCGTGATCAGGGAGGTGAGAGTGTGCGTTCAGCCTTAGGGACGCTTGCGTGTGTTGATGACTCATCCCGTCGTGGTTCGTCGCCCGGTCATGTTCAGGGTTACCCCTCAGTTGATGTTCCGTGGATTGAGCATTGGCAGTCTTACAGTCTGCCTCGTGGTCTGGCTGCATGTGGTCAGCGTCTTCTACCTCGCTCTGCTGTTGCCGCTGTAAGTCGTGATCCTTCGTCTGTTTGTGTGGCGAGTGGCTTTTGGATCCTTGACTCAGGAGCCACTCACCACATGACCTCTTGTCCTTTCGCGTTCATTTCCCTGGGCCCCGTGGGCGCCGTCCGCTTTGTACGCACCGGCTCTCGTCAGCTTCTTCCTGTCCAGGGTGTTGGAGTTTTCTGCTTTGTTGGCCTTGGGGGGGAGCTCTTTCTGCCAGACGTTCTGTATGTGCCTGCTCTTGAGCTCAGTCTGCTGTCTGTCACGACTCTCGACGACCAGGGCATGGACTTCTCCTCTAGCCGCGGCATTGCATCTGTGTTACATCGTACCACTGGTCGTGTCCTGCGTGGCACTCGTTGTGACCATTTATACCGTGTGCCATCCTTTGCACCACACCCTGCCACCACGGCTCTTGTTCATGTAGCACGATCTCTCACTCCGGCACATGCACAGCTGCTTCATCGCCGTCTCTGTCATGTTCACACTGTTACAGTTGACAGTTTGCTTTGGGACAAGCCAGCTCATGGCCTCGATACTGACACATTCCCTGCCCCTTGTCCCACTGACTGTCTTGACTGTGCCCAGTGCAAGATGCACCGTACCCCTTTTTCAACTTTTGAATCTTGTACGTCTCACCCCCTTGACCTCTTGCATTCGGACGTCATGGGACCTCTTGCCCATGACGCCCTCGGGGGCGTTGGTCGCTATGTCCTCTGCCTCACCGATGAATCCTCCCCTATGCGATGGGTGTTTGCCCTTCGGCAAAAGAGTGATGTCTGTTCCACACTTGAGACCTGGCTGCCTCAGGCCGAGCTGGCCTGTGGTCGCCGTCTAAAGGTCTTTCGCTGTGACTGAGGTGGCGAATTCATGGGTCCCACCGCCCGCTTCCTGACGTCTCGCGGGGGTGTGTATAGAACCGTCGGCTCCATACACGCCCCAAGCAAAATGGCGTCTCTGAGCGTTGGAACCGCACCCTCGCTGACGGTGTCCGCACTCTCCTCAACGAGTCTTCTCTCTCCCATGTCTTCTCTTTTGAGGCCATGTCTTACATGACCTGGGTGTGGAATCGTGTCCCTCACGGTCCCCTCCCTCGTCACGTCACTCTCTTTGAGCGTTGGTATGGTCGTCGTGCTGATCTCCGTCTCGCTCGTATTTGGGGCTGTGTCGCTGTTGTCTTGTTGCCGAACGATGCCCGTGATGGCAAACTCAGCCCTCGTGCTCATCTGTGCACCCTCCTAGGTGTCTCCGCTATGTCCAAAGCATGGCGCTTCTGGGACTCTCACCGCTCTCGTGTCATTGAGTCCCGTGACGCCTTGTTCTTCGAGGATGTATTTCCCCGTGATCTGGCCCATGTTCCTCCCTGTTCCTCTCTTTCCTCGCTCCGTCGGCTTGGGGGGGGTGTGTCTGTTCCAGCCTCCGATCTCCGTGCGTTCTCTCCTCCCTCTCAAATGGCATCTCAGTACGCCACCAACACAGACGCTACAGACGAGGACTCCCCCTCGGAGTCCTATGAGTCCTCGTCCTCCTCTGCCTCTTCTGAGTCTATAGTGTCACAGTCCTGCTCAGACTCCGTGTGGTCTCAGTCGTCCTCTGGCGGTGCCAATGCCCCCCACTCGGTGCCTGTTCACACACAGTCCCCCGTCCGCCCTGTTCCCGACTCATCCCCTGACTCTTCCTCTGAGTCTCCTCCGACGGCTGACATGGTTGGAGGTGACCCACCTCGGGCTGTGGCCTCTGAGCTTGAACCCTACACTCGTGGGGGAAGGCTTCGCGCCTTCCCCCCTTATCAGCCCTCTCAGCCCTCCCGTGGGCGCTCCCGCTCCATTGGGACACCTGTTGAGCCTGCCTTTATCGACTCTTCCAGAGCCCCTCAGTCCACATAGCGAGTCACACGCTCCAGGGCCTCGTCCTCCACAAGTGGCCCTTTTGTGCGGCCCACTGGCCTTGATGCACTTGGCCTATCTCTTAGTGTCATGCATCCCAACTCAGCAGTCGGCTACGCTCTTGTAGCCCATGAGTTTCACGGTGCCCTCGAGACTTCTGTCGCCGGGTATGTTGCATCACGCTTCACGGCCTCAGGACTCCCTGCCCTTCCCCCCGAGCCTACCACTGTCCGGCAGGCTCGTGAGGCAGCTGATGCTGACCTCTAGGAGAAGGCCATGCAGGAGGAGCTCATAGCCCTCCGAGAGCATGGAGTTTTTGAGCTCGTTGACCTCCCGGCAGGCCGCAAGGCAGTCTCTGCCAGGTGGGTACTTCGGCGCAAGCTGAAACCCGATGGGAGAGTCGACCGGTACAAGGCACGACTCACGGCCAAAGGTTTTTCCCAGATTCCAGGGATTGACTTTGATGAGACCTTTGCACCGGTCGGGAGGTACACCACTGCTCGAGCACTGTTGAGTCTCGTTGTCCAGCATGACTGGGAGCTAGAGTAGATGGACGTCAACAATGCTTTCTTGCATGGGAAGCTCGATGAGGAGATCTACATGATCCAGCCACCCGGCTTTACCGATGGCACGAACAAGGTGTGGCGCCCGCACAAAGCTCTCTATGGGCTCAAGCAGTCGCCGCGCTGTTGGAACATGGAGATCTCCTCCACCCTTGAGCGAGGTGGTTACTGTCGTAGCACGGTTGATCCGACACTCTTCTTGAGTGCCCCCTCCGAGCCATTTGTGGCCACCCTCGTCTACGTTGACGATTTGCTTATCGCCTCACCTAGCCCAGCAGCTGTCCAATCCGTGAAGAACTTGCTGTAGTCTACGTACAGGATGAAGGATCTAGGTCCTGCACGTGTGTTTCTGGGCATGGAACTCGAGTGTGATTGCCAGCGTCACACTTTGCACGTACACCAGGCTGCGTACATTCGCACGCTGGGGGAGCGCTTTGCTTCTCTGCTTGCTGACACTCCCACTGATTCCACACCGATGACTCCAGCAGGTCAGCGCCTACTGAAGTCGCTCGATCCAGCTCAGCTGGGGGAGATTGTTGATGTCACCGACTACCTCAGTGTGGTCGGCTCCCTCATGTATCTCGCTACCACCACCCGGGCGGACGTTGCCTTCTCAGTCAACTTCCTTGCCCAGTTCTCCCAACAGCCATGTCAGAGACATCTCGAGACGGCACTTCGTGTGATCCGCTACGCGCTGTCCACTGCACATGTGGGACTGTGCTATCGTGCACAGCCGTCTGTGGTGGTAGACGGTTACACAGATAGTGACTGGGCGCATGACACGGATGCTCGTAGCCGTACTGGCTACGTCTTTCTTGTTGGTGGGACTGCTGTCTCTTGGAAAAGTGGAAAACAGGGCTGTGTTGCTTGAAGCTCCAATGAGGCTGAGTAGGTGGCACTCGGTGCAAGTACGTGTGAGAGTGTGTGGCTGTCCCGCCTGTCGCAACAACTGCGTGTCCCCAACCATTGCATTACTCTACGCTGTGACAACCAGAGTGCAAAGGCAATCGCTGAGCATGATGGCATGCATCACTCTCGCACAAAGCACATCAACATCGAGTATCACTTTGTGCGTGAGCGCATTGCTGCTGGAGAGGTTCAGGTGGTCTGGGTCGATACTCGTCAGCATCGTGCAGACTTCCTTACTTAAGCTCTCAGCAGTGGAATGTTTAAAGCGGCTGTGCATGCTATTGGTCTGCTACGCTCACGTGGTGCCCCTGGCTGATATGAGTCCTTTACGTCTTGCTGCTCTGTGATGTGCTCTCTCTCTCTCTCTCTCTCTCTCTCTCTCTGTGTGTGTGTGNTAAAGCTCTCAGCAGTGGCATGTTCAAAGCGGCTGTGCATGCTGTTGGTCTGCTGCGCTCACGTGATGCCCCTGGTTGATGCGAGTCTTGTACGTCTTGCTGTTATGTGACGTGCTCTCTCTCTCTCTCTCTCTCTCTCTCTCTCTCTCTCTCTCTCTCTCTCTCTCTCTCTCTCTCTCTCTCTCTGTGTGTGTGTGGGCTACTCGTCTGTGGGTCATGGGGGAGTGTTGGTTATGGTCGTAGCACACGCAAGTATCCTCTTGTCTCTCCACACACACTCACATTATCACTGCAGGTGATTAAGCTGGACTGAGGCTCTCTGGTGCAAGACACAGCATGAGCTTCTCATTGGTGATGCCACCAACTGACTACCGAGTGGTGGTCACAACACCAACCTCTCCATGAGCCACAGTTTAGAGCTGACTTCACTAGAAAAATGGGGGATACAATTGTAGAATAGCATGCACGTGATCTGGTTGAATTGTCACACACTTGCATGCACTCAGGGTGGTAAACTGGGTTGCTGATCCTTAGGGGACCACATGTCCGGTTTGTACTGGCATGTGAACAACCGCCTGGAGCTCGTTCGCTCTAGGGTCAGGTTCGATCCCCGGGTGGCGTCCGGGCCCCACGTCGAGCACCTCGCGTGGGTGGCCCTGTCAACTGGTACATACCACCTCGTTCGCTTGTTACTTGCTAACTTCTTGTCACTAGTGTGAAAGTCGTATTCCCCCGATCCATGGTGTCACCCCGTCTCCAGCCTGCCTACTTTCTTGCTTTCATGCTTGCTTAGTAGCCGCTGCTAGCTATAGGCTGCAGCATGAGATGTACGTGGGAGATACGTGCATCCACAAACACCTGTTGTCGATGTGGTTCTAGTTGGAAATTCATCAGGGCATGTAGGCCCATGCAAACACGAACATGAGCTGTGAGTGTGAGTGCAACACACAACAGCAAGAAAATGGCTAAGTCTGGAACGCATAACATGAAAGAACAAGGAGAGAATACAAATGAGCCCCTAGCGTAATGTTGTGTACATATCTTACTGTGACCTCTCGGCTCACGTCCATTGCCTTGCAGACCACTGATGAGACGAATGACACTGAAGACTTAGGGAGCACACGTGAGTCTGGCAGCTGCCGAGCAGCTATAACCAACTACCGGATACGCACTCACCTTCACCGTGTGTGATGGCTCCTTATTTGGAGTGCTTGTACTTTGTTTGAAGAGAATCCAATTCTATGCTTGTTCGCCTTTGAACTGTGGTGGTTAGGTAACCTAGTTTGGTGCTAACTGTGAACCAGTCGTAGCTTGGTCAGGCACGTTTTAGGACCAATCTCAGTTCATGGGCATGTGGGACGCGTGAGGGCTTATGCCGGTGCATTTCGAGCGAGTGCTGGCGAGCTCCAACTCGCTAGCCGACGGGTGAGCTCTAATAGCGAGATTCATCCCGTAGCTCCGCCACTTGCTTTTCTTACTCTTACTCTTGCTGTACAACTCTGTTTGGTCTCATGTCTGTTTTGTTGAAACCACAGAGTTGACCTCCACACAGTTGTGTAAGGGAAGAGGAGCAGGTCCAGTCTGTTTTGGTATCAGAGCGGATGAGCCATTGCTCATCACACTATGCGTGAGACGCGCAGTTTGGTCTTGGGAGTGCCCACCGTGTAGCAGCCGCAGCGATGGCTGCGTAGAGCAGCAGCAGCAGCTGCACTAGCATATGCACAAGCACCGATCACAGTGGCAGCTGCACAGATTAGAAACCGTAGCTGCTGCGTGACGCAACAGAGCGCAGCAACGGCTGCCGGAGGCTTCCAGCTGTTGCAGCAGCATGCAACAGTCGTAGCGATAGCTGCTGCAGCCGTGGTGATAGCAGTAGCCACGCAACGAGGCTGCTGCTGCAACGGTGAGGCGCAACAGCGAATGGAAGTAGCAACCACTAGCTATAACAGTGGGCAGCAGCCGCAGTGTCGACTGCTACGGTCGCATCAGGAGTGGCATTGCGAGCTGCGGAGAGTAGAAACTGCAGCGGCGGCGGCGTGCATTAGCGGACAGCAGTAGCCACTACCAGCTGCAGCAGTGGACAGCAGCCATAGCGTGGCTGCAGCAGTGGGCTGCAGTAGCCCCTAAGTGCTACAATAGCAAGCGACATCTGTAGTAGGTTTGCTACAGCCGGCTGCAGCAGCAGCCATCCACAATAGCAGAACCCATCACCTACGGCTGCGGCAGTAGCATTAGCAGCAACAGCGGGTGACGGCACGCTGCGGTCGGGTCTCCTTTGGTATTCCCCTCCCCCTGCTCGCTGGTCTCCCCTCTGTTCCTAGGTTGGGTGGGGTCGGATCAGGTACCCACAGGCGTTCTCACGGCCTCCCCAGATTTCCCACGCCCACTCAGGCGGGGGAAATGCTGCCAAAATCTTTTCGGCAGTATGGGGGGGTTCGGCAACGACTCCCAGGCTGAAACAGGCCTCTATGCATGTCCCACGCCCACTGGGCCGGGGGAAACGCTGCCAAATGTTTTTTGGCAGCCTGGGGGGGGGATCCATCAATAGCTCCCAGGCTACAATACGCCTTGACCCAGATCCCACACCCAGTGGGGCGGGGGAAACGCTGTCCAAGATTTTGGTAGCGTCTGACATCCAATGTCAGCGTCATCGGTAGCAGATTACGCTTGCTAGACCCCACAGTCCTATGCCAAAGCATGCACCCACCGGATCCGGCAGTACCAGCTCCACCATGGATGCTGGCGGTGCTTGCTCAGGCATGGTTGGCAGCACCCCATGCACGACACTAGACGAATCTCCGTCCAGCCCTGGCGCGCTGGCACGGGGCCTACGCGAACTGTGCAAGCAGCAAGCTCAGGAGACTGAACAAACGGCCAAGCAGATGGCCGACTTATTCAAACTATTTTGTGACGAGGTCCAGCCACAGCAGCAGCAGTAGTAGCAACAGCAGCAGGAGCGTCAACAGAAGCTACTCCGGGATGCCGTGCGCAAGGACAAGATGGCAGTCGAGAGTGTAGTCGCAGCCAAGGTGGATGCAACTCTAGGAGCATTCGATGCTGAGCCATTCGATAACCTTCTCAAATCGGAATCAGACGCTAGTGATCAGGAAGGCATTCTACGTGAACGCCTCGCACAGTTGGAAAAACGGCGTTGGACTCGCTCATCGCACAAATCAGCACCGCGCGGCGAAGCAGGCCCAAGTGACACGTTCAGGGTAATCACAGACCCAGCTTCCCTTGAGGACCAGATGCTCCGCATGAGCCTAGGAGTGAGGGAAGATCCCGTGTCACCGTTGGTCAAGAAAGCTGTCCCGGCATCTCTGCCGACGGCAAAGCCCCTAAAGTGGTTCGAGACCGATCCTCCCGCCTACCTGCAGGAGGACAACTACTCCATCTGGGAGCAGCGGTTCCGCATGTGGGCTGTTAGCGAGGGGGTGTACCCGTACTACACCAGTTTGTATCAATCTACATACCTCCAGAAGACGAAAACCGCTGCTCGCGCCGCCTACAGTCTCCTCAAGGCCATCCCAGAGGAGCATACCCTCGACTTCGAACCCTTCCTTGGTGACCCCCACACCAGCACTGGGGCTGACCCGCGTGGTGCCTGGAAGCTGGTCACCACCCTTTTCAAAGGCGCGACCATGGCAACAACGTCGCAGCGCCACGGGAACTTCAACTGACTAGGACAGGGTGCACATGAGACCCCAGCCGACTTGTGGCGGCGAGCAATGCGGCTGTACAGGGCCCTTGGGAAGAATGGGCCGGGTCAACTCATGGCGTTCAACACCATCCGTATTGGTGTAAGGCGCGAGTACTCCAAAAAATTTGACAACTTCAACCTCAAGAGCCTTGAGGACATGGCCGACAAAGGCCTCCTTCTGTTCTGGGCCACATAGTATTTCCTACACGTGGCAAGAGTTGGACCAGCAAATGACGCTCATTATGGTGCACCAGCCGCAACCGTCACAGCAAGCCAGACAGCACGCACCATTCCCCCGCCAATCGCTGCAGCCAACAGCAGCAACTACAGCAACATCTGGCACAAGTGCACTGACACAGGGGAAGAATGGAAGGAACAACAGGTAGGACGGCAAGGATGCAAAGGGGCAAGAAAATCTAAAACGGACCCCAAGAGGACAGTGGGAGTATTACAACTGCGGTGGAGCGCACTGCTACATAGAATGCAAACTCCCCAAGAACTGGACAAAGATTAGGCAAGGCCTATAAAAGGCGTTCGATCAGCATCAGTCCACCTCCACACATTCCACGACAACGAGCGACCCGTCACCCACATCAGCAGCCGATGCAGCCACAAACAATTCCAATAACTTGTCACCTCTAGAGCAGCAGCTCGCGATGCAAGCCAACGACATCGCCGAGATCCGCCAGCTCCTCCGACTCACCACTCAAGGAGGTGCGCGTGCACTGATTGAGCCAAGGGGTCCCACTGTTAGGTCTGTCGAGTCTGTGTAGTAGTTTGTCGTATGCACTGATGCTGGTCTGTTTGCTGCCTTCACCGCTGTCTGCATAGGTCACGACAACTTGTCATGGCTTGATGAGTGGCAAGCATGTGTTGCTTATGTAGCTGAACAGTCATCTGCTGAGCAACCTTTGTCCACTGTCTGCACTGTAGGCAACTGTTCAGTCACTTCATCAGAGCGTGTGACGGACGCCACCTGGATCTTAGATTCAGTTGCGACCCATTACATGATACATCAACGCCGTGATTTTGTTGTGCTTGGTCCTGCTGGCTGTGTGCGGTATGTGCGGACGACTGCTGAGCATGAGGTTCGTGTCGAGGGTGAGGGTGTGGTATAATTCCATGGACCACCATTGCTGTTGTACATCTCAAACGTGTTGTATGTTCCTGATCTAGAAATTAACCTGCTGTCTAGACGTGCCTGCACACGGATGTGTCTCAATGTTGCATTCACTGGTGAGGATGCCACCGTGTCCTTTTTTGCTACCGCTGAAGTAGTACTCCGTGGCAAGGTAGTTGGAGACTTGTACCACGTCTCTGACTGCCTCGCATCCACCCCCACCTTTCAATCCCCTTCTGCATGAGTGGTTGTTACGGGTACACTGTCATGTGAGCACCAGCATCTGCTGCACAGACACTTGTTTCATGTCCACTTAGATGTTGTCAATCGTCTAGTTTGCACAGAGCCTGCGCTCGATCTTGAGGCAACATCCTATGAGCCGCTACCTAAGACCGATTGCCTACAGTGCACCCAAGGTAAAATGCATCGTACAACGTACCCTCTGTCCGACTCATGGGCTTTGAAGCCCCTACAGTTGGTTCACTCTGATCTTTTGGAACCTCTCCCCGTGGAGTTCTAGGATGAAAGAGGGCGGTACGTCCTGATGATCACGGACGATGTCACCCGCATGTGGTAGATCTTCAGTCTGTGCGTGAAAAGTAACGCTGTGCTTGCCGTGTACGCGGCTTGTCATGGCTGAACGTCAGTCTGGCCACACCCTCCAGCACTTCTGCTCTGACCGGGGCGGTGAGTTCATGGGGGACCTAGACCGGTGTTTTGCCAAAGTGGGAGTTTTCCACAGCCTCTCCGTCCCCGCCATGCCCTAGCAGAATGGCGTGTCCGAGTGCTGGAACTGCACCATGGAGGATGCGGTTCGCTCAATGTGGGTAGAAAGCAGTATGTTGGAAGCGTTCGCCTTTGAGGGCATGGCCTACATGACATGGGTTTGGAACCGGATCCCTCACGCCCCCCTCCCAAACACACACACCCGGTACCAACTGTGGTATAGACGTCGTCCTGACCTCCGGCTCACGCGTGTTTGGGGATCCCATGCCTGGATTTGGTTCACACCAGAACATCAGGGCTCCAAGTTCTCCCCTCGCGGTCAAGGCTGCGCGTTTGTGGGTGTTTCTCTCCGCTCAAAGGTTTGACGCTTCTGGGACCCCAGTCGGTAGCACATTGTTGAGTCTAGAGATGCACTGTTCTTTGAGCGCCTCTCTTTTCCAGCAGTTGCACTCCCCTGGGTGTGATGCGTTCCCTCGCGCGGGTGGGGGTGGGCTGACCGATGATGCTGTCCCGATCATCCTGGGTACTAATAGTCCGTCCCATCCACCAGCTGTCACATCACCTACGCTGTCTCCACCGTCTCTCCCGACTGTGTCCCATGTGTCTTCATCTCCTCCTGCCTTCCCTGCACCTGCGTCACCTATTGAGTCCCTTGTGCCAGCTGCGTCATCCGCACCTACACCACCGGCAGAGACCTCTGTGTCGTCTGTTTTGTCACCACTTGCGATGCCTATGCGCCCAGACAAGATGCCTAGGTCATTGCCTATCGACACACCGGTACCACCAGATGCATTGCCAGTCGTATCGGTGCTTGATGCATATCCACCTCCTCTCCTAGCTGCATCGTCACCAGAGCCATACTGACAAGGTGAGGGCGGGCGCCGTCGTCCATGTCCTACTCGTAGCGCGCGCAGTGGGGACCCCGGCACGAGGACCCTAGGCCTCAGTGCACAGGGTCTTACAGAAGTCCACCTTGGCTGTGATACAGGCCTCACGCTCCTTGCTCACGAGCGTCAACTTGCTGTCAACTCCGCATAGGCTACGATCACAGCTGGCCCTCCCTCTGTGGCCAATGCTTTGGCAACACATAGCGGAGTTGCGATGGTCACATACCCTAGTGTAGTCGGAGTGACGCCAGATCCCAGCACACTGCGTCAGACCATGGCCGGTCGCGATGTGGCGCTGTGGCGTGCAATGTGCGAGGCTGAGCTGGCGGCCATCGATGAACATGGGGTTTACGACTTTGTAGACCTGCCACGAGGACGGGAGGCAGTTCAAGCCAAGTGGGTCTTGTGGAAGAAGCTTAAGCAGGAAAACTCGTTTGACCACTACATAGCGCGACTCACTGCAAAGGAATTCACCCAGGTGGAAGGGATTGACTTCACTGACACCGTCGCACCTGTTGGACGCACGACCACGGCCTTAGGCCTGCTGTCCCAGGTAGCCCAGCACGACTGGGAACTACACCAGATGGGTGTCAATAACCCATTTGTGCATGGAAATCTGGGCAAAGAGATCTACATGGACCAATCCCCAGAGTTTGAGGATGATAGTGGCCGGGTGTGGCGGCTGCGGAAGGCATTGTACGGCTTGAAGCACTCGCCTAGGTGCTGGAACAAAGATCACCGGCACGCTCCTACAAGCCGGCTACGTCCAGAGTGCTGCGGAACCATCGCTCTTTCTCTCCCTGACTCCTGCGCCACTCACGGCTATCCAGGTCTACGTTGACAACCTTTTGATTTATTCGTCCAGTCTGAAGGCTGTTACGAAAGCCAAGGGAGTGCTGCAGTCGACATACAAAATGAAAGACCTGGGAGAGGCTGCACTTTTTTTGGCATGCATATTGTGTGTGATTGTAGTCGACGGACACTCCTCTTCCATCAGGAGCGGTACACTTTCAATCTGAGGGAGTGTTTCACCGAGCTACTCAGCAGTGTACGCACGGCGTTGACTCCGATCACCCCTGACGGCCAGGATGCTATGAAGGTCATCGATCCAGTAGAGCTAGGGGAGCTAGTCAACGTGACCCTGTACTTGCGAGTCATTGGCTCGCTCAAGTACCTTGCCACGACGTCACGGCAGGACATAGCCTCCAAAATGACCTTTTTTCAAATGATTACAATAGTCAAAAGAATCACCAGTGCCAACTTCAACTTTTGGATAGAGGATGAATCTTGGGCAACGATTTCCACTGTGGTGGCAGGAAATCCCAGTCATTGACAACCTCCAGTCTAATGGAGATTGATCCCATGAGTTTTTTGAGCCATTGGCTCTGGTGGACCTTGAAAAAAAAGGGCAGTGTTTGAAAAGATTGTCACAAGTGTCAAAAGCAGGGAAAAGGAGAATTCATCAAAATAGTTGGATTTGTCAGGAAACTCCAGACGACAAAAGAAGACGGCAAGGCTCCTTTTTGGTGAAAAATTCATACGCCAACTGATTGCCCAGATTAACGGCTCACAACGTCACAGAAGACGATTCCGGAGGTCACATATTTTGAAGAGGACCAACCAGACATACTTCTAAGTGTGCAACCACGGGATTGTAGAGTTGAAAGAATGTACCTGCATTACTGGACCTTGGGGCCACTCACAGCTTGTATGTCAGCATTTCTGGTAGAAAGTAGTATCTCCCATTGATTGAATGACCCATGATACAGCCAGGGTAGCAAGCATTAGTATTTGTCAAAGAAAAAGAGGAAACAACAGTGAACACAACACAAGAATGCACACAACCGCTCTCTTTGGACGTGCCAAAAACTGTATTTGACGAGGAGATCACGCATGGCTCGTGTAACAAGGTAGGTGAATGGAGTGCAAGCCTCTATGGGTGTGTGAGCGCTCGGAATCCAATTGCACTTGACGATCGCGTGATAATTCAAGGAGGTTAAATTCACCATAGTATTGCCTCTCACAAATGGCTCCTTTCAGAGATTTACCCCCAACCGAAGTCAGGACACGAAGTCCATTCTTTTCATGAGACCCAAGAGGGGGGATGGAGAATGCTATTTTCTTCCTCCATTTTTTTGGTGGGTAGAAGCGGCTCGAATAAACTCGTTCTCTCTTTGAGTCACTCCATTTCACTATCCACGTATGAATCCTAGGCTTATGGCATAGTTATGGATGGGAAAATGGTGGCAAAATCTATTTTTATTCGTGCAAGGATGTTTTGTCATCCTTCAATATGTTCTCTTTCAATGGTGTAAGCTACATGTCTATTAGTAAATGTGTTTACCATGCCATCAGATAGAGTTAGCCCCTGGCAGGTTGGTCATGTTGGAACACTCGCTGGTGGCTCCCTACAAGCCCCTTGCCTGCACGGTGAATAGTTATGGAATGCTCCTTCCTTGAAGTCTCTTGAAGGTACTCCGGCCGTCTTTTCTCCTTCAAGGCTGCTCTGAGCCATCCTGGTCAGTAATTCTTGCCGGCTTTTGTGCTGAAAGTGCTCTTGTCGTCATTTAAACCCGACCTATGATCTCCAAACTTTGGAAATTCATATCTCACTCAAAGTGACTCCTAATTGAGTTCCATAAAGTGCGCTATGAATTGTAAAAAATATTGTATGGAACTGTAGTGCCAAACGATTTTTGTCGAACAACCTATTTTTGTCATCTTTTGGCATCCGCATGTGAATCGAGATGCATACCGGTCTACGCTTACCTAGAGAGGTTGTCGCATAGGAATTTATGCCACTGATCCAAAAGTGGCTCTGATACCAAGAGTAAACTGGGTGTGGTGTGCTAGCCTAATTTGGAGGGTGCAAGCACCAAGCACGCCAACGACGGCCAGAAGGAGGCCAATGTACACCTTCTAGCATATGAAGAAGTGTAGGATAGTCTTAGGGAAGCAGAAGAACACGTGTGGAAAAGCCGTTGTAAGACAGGACTATGTTTACATGATGACACATCCTAGACGGCCAAAGGTTGCCGAGCCATGTGCAACTTCCTTCGGGACAAGGATGGCTGTTTTTGTCTCAGCAACACATAATGCATCTTTCCAGCCTTCCCCAACATATCAAAATTTGCATCATTACATGAAGGAACAGCCAAGATATGACCATTTATGTGAACCACGGCAATGTGCCGTTCACAGCACCAAAAGTGGCGGTGACGGCTGCCCTAAGCGTTGTGGCCCACAATAAAACATCGGAGAGTCATTTTGAAGTTCGTTTGGTGTTAAACAATCCTTGATTTGTTGACTCCCCATGCCCCAAGGCGCGCTTCGGCCCAGTTGGAACTTCCAAAGATTGAGCCGTAGTCCTTGGGGGTTAATGTTCATCACCTTGACCGGTCCAACCTTTGACCGTTCATAACTTCCTAAACTCTTGATGGATCAACCCCCTTCTTGGGCTGATCGTGCAAAAATTCTCCTCTCAATTCTAAGCCCACAGTCAGATTGCACATTCATGGAATGCTCAAGCTTTCATAAATGCCATGTCATGCCGAGCGGAGCATGAAGATGGTGAACGGGTAAAGAGTTGCGAGGTAGAACACGATTTTGAATTTGGGACACGTGAGTAATTCATAATGAGCAGTAAGCATACTTCGATGACAAGTGTCAAAATGGTCAAACATATACATACAAGTGTCAAGCTACGAATGAGCCAAAGTCGGGGTCGTTGGGTTGATTGTCGAGCGACGCGTGCAGAGTCGCGTCGTGAGTGGTCAGATTTTAGAAGGTCCGCCAAGAAGTCGGGGTTCTTCAAGAATCGACGGTGAAGATGCGAGATGCATCTTTATAAATCCAGATTCGTCTCGGTGCGTCGAGAAGTCAATCGAAAGGTCGTGATACTTCTGTCGTGGGTTTGCAAGAGTGGTCAAAGTTGTCGGAAGGCTCGGGAAGATTCACTAAGTGCGAGGGTAATTGGCCGGTTGTCCTCGACCGTCGGAGTGAATATCACGGTCTCGCGACACGATGGACTGTTTGTGTAATGACAGAATACCTACTCAGGAAGATTATGGACTCGTGTACATCTAGTATGTAACACTTCCCCCCTTTTAGGTGCGATGTGCCGGCGCGCGCACAGATGTGGCCCGGAGACGGCGGTAATAACCATCGATTAGGTGATTGACATCTCGGAGGTTGTCGTAGGGTTCCCAACTGTTATGTGCGGCATCGTAGCCATGCCTGTTGAAGAGATATTCCGTCGTTTTGCCTTGTTATTGATGGCTGAGGATGTCCTCCATGACGTACTCTGTGTCCTCGTCCACTTGGACGGGAGGCGAGGGCGGTACAGCCCTGTCGGGGAAGTTCTCTCCGGGGTCTCGGTAGTGCTTGGGTCTGCTGATATGGAAATCTAGATGAACGTGCATAGTATCGGGTAGTTTGAGTCATGCAACCACGGGGATTTGTATGCGCTCAATATCAAACAGTCCCAACCATCGGGGTTTGAGCTTTTGATAGTGAGCTCCACGGAGTTTGATTTTTGCTGAGCTGAGTAGTACTTTGTTGCCAGCGATGAACACGTTGTTACTGCGATGTCAGTCAGCTGCTCACTTTATCGCGGCAATTGTCTTCGTGAGTGTCTGCCGTGTTTCCTCCCAGACGGCGGGGAAGTCTTGGCGTTGAACGTCGACAGCAGGAATGTTACCACAACTTTGTAGTCCGACTGGTATGGCGGAAAATTTGCCATACACCACTTCAAATGGAGTTTAACCCATTGCAGTAGAAACTATTGAATCATTTGCGATTTTGGCGGTTCGGAGTTTTTGTGTCCAATCCGTCCTGTAAGGTTTGCATAGTGTTTGGAGAAGCTGCTTCAGCGTCTGATTGGTGTGCTCGGTTTGATAGTCGGTTTGAGGATGAAACGCCGCCGGAAGTTGAATTCTTCCACCGTAGCGAGTCATCAGTTTGCGCCAAAAACGACCGTCTCTATTGCTCATGATGGTTCTTGGTACGCTCTGTATCCACACGATATTGTTTAGGAAGAGCGTGATGTTCCCTTGGTGGTAACGGTGGTTGTTGTCGAAATGAAGTGGGACATTTTGGAAAACCTGTCTACAACCACGAGGATTGCGTCATATCCCTCGGGTATGACCAGTAATCATGTGACGAAGTCCATGGAGATGTCAGCCCATGGTTCCGTTGAAATAGGGAGCGGTTGAAGAAGTCCGAGTGGCCGCGTGTGACGGGATTTATGTTGTTGACATGTGTCACAAGTTTTGCAGAAGTTGGCCACGTCGGATTGCATCTTGTCCCACCAATAGGTTTTTGCCAACTTCTTCAACATCGTTTCCTCTCCGAAGTGTCCACCTGGTCCTGTGTCGTGGCACTCTTCGAGCAGCATACGGCGAAGTTTGTTGTTTGGAGGAACAACCACTCGGCGAGTGAAGTGTCGTCGCCAATAGGGTGTGTCGAACCAGAATTTTGCTTTATCATATCCCTCGTGCTGGTCGTAGCCTCGTGCAAACCGCTGTTCAAGGTACAGATCTCATTGTAGCTGTAGCGTTGCAACCTCAGCCATTAAATCTGGTCGGCGGCTGAGCACGTCCGCCGAGCTGATTTTGCCTCGCCAGTATTCAACATCGTAGTCGAACCCGGATTCAAGGACTCCATCCATTGGGTTTGACATCGACTAAGTTTTGGTTGCGTCTTCAATATTTTAACGCGTGGTGGTCGGTGCGCATGATGCATCAACGGCACTCCAGGTAACACCGCTATGCCTTGAAGGTGTGCACGACCACCAGCATCTCTTTCTCGTGTACTACGTAGTTGATTTCTGGTCCTCGTTGTTTTTGAGACATGTAGGCGAGTGGTTGTTCGACATTGCCGTGGTATTGCAGGAGGACTACGCCAATGGCTTGGTCTGACACATCGGTGGTCATGATGTAGTCGATCTTTGGATTGGCTAATCGTAGGGCCAACGCCGAGGTCAGAGCTTTCCGCAAAGTGGTGAATGCTTCTGGTTTGTTGTCTCCCTACCGCCACTCGTTTTATTTTTGAGTGAGGTCAAAACGAGGCGCTGACACTCGGGCGTAGTCCTGTACAAATCGCTAGTCGTAATTGCAGAATCCAAGGAAAACTTGAATTTCTCGAACGTTGGTCGGCGTTGGCAAATGAGCAATTGCTGCCAGTTTCTTTAGAACCATGGTGATTCATCCATCGTTGATGACGTGACCCAAAGACTTGATCGAACGACTATCAAAGTCCCATTTCAAGAGTTTCCAATTTTTTTCTCTTTCACATCAAGGACTTTTCAAAGATATCCATTGTGCTCCTCTGGGATGCGGCTGTACACGAGAATGTCATCGAGGTATACCACAACAAAATCATCCGAGTATGGACGAAAAATGCTGTTCACAGCCGCCATAAGCATTGCCGGGGCATTCATTAGTCCGAACGGCATTATCGTGAACTCAAAATGCCCGTAGGAAGTTCGGAATGCCGTATTCTTGATGTCGGTGTCTGCCACGCGTACCTGGTGATGTCCACTACCTAAGTCAATCTCACTGAAAACTCGAGCCCTTTGGGGTTGGTCAAAAAGTTCATCAGCTTGGGGAATGTTGATTTTGTGAGACAGTCAGCAAGGGCTAGGACCCTTGCTGATAGGATCTTTGGGTGATCAGCAGTGCAGCATGTAAAATAGCAGGGCAAGGGTTAGGAATCTGGACTGAAATCTTGATTGATACAAAGTACAAGTATGGTACATGGAAAATCCTAGGCAAGCTAGGCTAGCACAGCTCCTGGCCCACAGAGGGGCAACGCCTTGCTAGGCCCTCCAGGCCGTCGTGGCAAGGGTCTTGGCGCAGTCTCCAGGTTGACTGGCCTCCANAGGGTTGGGAATCTGGACTGAAATATTGATCGTTACAAAGTACAAGTATGGTACATGGAAAATCCTAGGCAAGCTAGGCTAGCACAGCTCCTGGCCCACAGAGGGGCAACGCCTTGCTAGGCCCTCCAGGCCGTCGTGGCAAGGGTCTTGGCGTAGTCTCCAGGTTGACTGGCCTCCAGGGCAGCCTCCACCCAGGCTCGCAGGCCTTGCCAGGCTTACAGGGGCCGTGGAGGGATCTCCAGCAGAGTCTTGGTCTGGGCTCCAGAGTCAGAGGCTTGAGCAGGGCTGAGTGCTTGCAGAAAACTGAGATGCTGAGATACTCTGAACTGAGAGGGGCTTCTCCTTTTATACTTGAGGACCTGGCAAGTTGACCACCTGAAGGAGAAGCTTCCTTCAGGTGGTTCAGGTCAGCTGCCCCTTATGACCTGAAAAGGGGAAACTTCCTTCAGGAGAAGCTTCCAGTAGTACAGAGTTTGTTACTGGCACCTGAACAGGATCAGGAGGAAGCTTCCTCCTTGAGGAAGCTTCGGCAGGTGTTTAGGTACAGCTTCCCCAGGAGGTTGCTTGGCCTTCAAGCCTTCCTTTGATGGCCGCTGATCTAGTGATGACGAAGCATCAGGGCCGCCGATCAGGTGCCTCCTGAAGCTCGCCTTTGACTGGCCCATGCAGATTGACTAGCCCAGGCTCCCCGCATGAGGATGCTGATGCAGTGCAGACCTGATGTTCAGGGTGCATGCCGCCTGCCCAGTCAGCTGTGATGTTCTCTGACCAGGGTCGCTGCGCAGTGCTGCGCAGCGAGTAGCTCCCCTCCTTCCCAGAGCTAGCTAGGGGCATGCGCAACCTCCTTGCGCATGCCAGCACTCTTATAGTACACACCAGGCCCTTTAAGAAGCCTCAGGGCTGGTTTCCAGGATTTATCTGGCCCGTACTGGTGAATACTCCCAGTATGTCGTAAACCCGGGAGTTTACCGAAAAATCCGTATCTTTCCGTACAAAGCTCTGATTGCCGTGCCGTCTGCGCCCACTCGTAGCTTTTCCACCAGCGCAATAATCGCACCACTCAGAACTCCCCCTTGATTGGTGCACTGGTGATTTGAGTTGTGTCGCTCCTACGCGCTCTCGAAAAATTCCTCGAGTGACTCCAAGAAATCTTTGTCGAGGAAATGGAGCCGAGTATCCTCCTCAGTGAGTGGAAAGTCCGGTAAACTGTCGATATCTGCTTTTGCACCCAAGGAAAAAATTATTTCCTTTTGAATCGGTGCCGGGGTCACTTCCTGCCCTATTTTTGGGCTTTCGGTCAATGATTCCTCCAAGCTGTCATACCCAAAAATCGCCGGGTCGAGTTCGGGCCACTCCAGAAAATCGTCGCTTGCCTCATGCAGTAGCAACTCCTCATGTTGCTCCTGGCGACGAGGCACTGCATGATGACCATGGCCCCCGTGCTGCTTCCTCCGACCTTCTTGCTCCTTTTCAGGTGGAGAATCTTCCAAAAAAAATGTTTTTGGGTCGTCTGTTGACTTTCGAGTCGCCTGCACAGTACAAAAGCCATCTGGGAGGCTGTTGTGGCAGTCACTGTCGTTTTCAGTTGCGAGCAGCTTGTCTTCCCCAGTAACTGCCACTGTACTGTTGCTCTCCTGCTGAAAGACCTGATTCTATCCTTGTTGTCCGCGAAGTGTTGACTGGAAACCATCGTTCTTGCTCAAAGTGTTCGCAATGGTCGTTTGTCTGCTCGTCCACCGAATCTGGGGTGCCGCCGCCGATTTTGCGCAAAGAGGGGAGGCCCCGTTTTGCTCGGCCGTAGCTGCGTGCGTGGGACACAGTTCTGCGGGTGAGGCTGTCACCGCCGCGTAGTCGAGCAGGCACATTGCGCACATAGAGGCAGTGGCTCTCTTTCGCTTAGCCTCCTCCTCCTGTCCGCCGGCTTCGTCTTGTTCCCCGGCGCTTTCGTCCTTTTCTCTGTCGGCTTCGTCCTGCTCTCCGCCGCCGCAGAGTTTCTTGCTTGCGAGCTGGCCACGCTTAGCGAGCGGGCCCTCCTCTCGCTCCCCCTCGCGTGCTGACGTCAGCATCGAGGATTGCGAGCGAGCGGCTGCTTGCTCGCTCGCTCGCTTTTTTTTTCTTTCTTTTCTCCCTCGGCTGCTCGCTCGCTTTCACCTCCCATCTGCCGCGGCTGTTTTGAACCTGCAGTTGCGCTAGCTGCGCAAGCAGCATTTGCTGCTTCGGCTGCTCGCACATGTGCCGCAAGCCTTTTATGTCTTTTTCCTCCGAGGTCGAGATTCTGGTCTCGACCGTTTTTAACTGCGCCGCAGTTGGTTTTAGTTGCGACAGGTCTTGCTGTAGCAGTTAGAGATTCTGCTTCGCCGGCAGATCCTTCAACAGAAACTGTTGTTGATGGCAGCAAAGGCTTAGCTGTAAGAAATTGTAAATCAGACTGCTGCCCTTCTCCACCTTGAACAATCTGCTGCGATGCTTTTGGCGCTGTGACGATGAGCTGAAGCCCGCTGAAAACTTCAGGTTCCTCCGAAGAGGTAACTTTTGGAGTCAATTTTGCAAATCGCCCCGCACCATCTCCTGGTCCATGATAACCGTGGCAACTTGTAGAGCGCCCATCTGCAGCTGGAGAATCTGCCGGTCTTTGAGGTGTTGCGTGAGCAAATCCGCTCACACATGGAGCCCGCCGATGCCCTGCCCTGGCATTTCCTGTGCTCGCCACTGTTTCTATTGCGTGCACCATGAAGCATGCAGTATTCGTGTGCATAAAGCAGGCTTGCGCCATGGCGGAGCTTCGTGTGTTTGACTTTCGCGTCCCGTCCACAACTGGCCGCTTCCGCACATACTGCGAGAGGGCGTTGGAGGTGAGACCACACTGCCCCGCACACCCGTAGAAAACTTCCTTCGGGACGCTTTTCGTCAGAAAGTCGGCTGCTTGCTTTGTGCCTGACACATGCACGAGTTGGATCGTGCTGTCTTTGACCTTTGAACGGATCCAGTGCCCACAAATGTCGATGTGCTTTGTTCGGCCCTGAAAATTCTGTCGAGTTTGCGAGGTCAATCGCAGACTTGTTGTCGACAAAAATTTTCGTCGGCTGCGTTTGAGCGAATCCAATGTCCTCCAGGAGGTTGCGGAGATACGTGACCTCCTGTGCTGCTGAAGTAGCTGCAACATACTCAACTTCTGCGGAGCTGAGTGTGATGAGGTTCTGTCGCTTGCTGGTCCAGGAAACTGCTGCTCCACCAAGCAGGCACACAAAACCTGTGGTGCTTCGACGATCTTCCTCTGTGCCCCCAAAATCGGCTTCGACGTAGCACTCAAGGTCGAGGCTGTCAGTCGTTCCAAAGAACAGATTTGTGTCTCCTGTAGTTTTGAGGTAGCCCAGAGCTCTGTCCAGCTCCTTGCATGCTCCCTCTATACACGTCTCGTTGCCGCGTGCCAAGTTGCTTACGGCAAACTACAAATCTGGCCGTGTGCAACTTGCGTGCATGAGTGAGCTGACTCTGCTGTGGTATTCAGTCTCGCTCCTCCCCCACTGTCCCTGATGTGTCAGCTGCAGTTGTGACAGAGGTGTTGGGACATGACGATCAGAAATGTTGAATCGCTCACAAACTTTACGAGCGTACGTCTGCTGGCTCAGGTGAAGCGTATGCGCTTCACGGTCGCGTTCGATGTTCATGCCCAGGTAGAACTCAAAGTTGGGCATGAGTGTCACATTGACTTCTTTTGCCATGGCCGTTGCTGTGGATTTGATGAATTTTGCCGACGGACCTATGATGAGAAGGTCGTCGACGTAGACCAGCACGTAGCAGTCTGGTTTCGTGTCTGGTGATGGCCGATGTAGGAAGATGCAGTCGTCGTATGTTAAAGGCTCAAAGTCCAGAGACTCCAGCACTGCTTGCAGCTTCCTGTACCAAAGTAGGGGGCTTTGCTTCAGTCCGTACAAACTTTTCACTAGCTTGCACACTCTACCACTCCCATCGTCGTAACCGTCTGGTTGCTTCATGTAGACGGTCGTATCCATTTCACCATGCAGAAAAGCATTTCTTACGTCGAGCTGCTGCACCTCGTAATCCATCATTGCTGCAACTGCCAGCATGATGCGAGCGGTGGTGTAGCGGCTCACGGGAGTGTAGGTGTCGAAGAAGTCTTTCCCCTCAACTTGCGTGAACCCCTTTGCCACGAGGTGAGCCTTGAACTTGTCAATGCTTCCATCGGCTTTTGTCTTGACGCGAAACACCCACTTCACCCCCACTGGGCGAGAGCCGGATGGAAGCTCCGTAAGCTCCCAAGTCCCCTGATCCATGAGACTCTAGTACTCTGCGTCAAGTGCTGCCTTCCACTGTGTAGCATGCTTGCCTTGCAGAGCTTCTTTCAGAGTCTTGGGCTCAGGCGGTAGCTCGCTTGCTGAGACGAGAGCTGCGAGGTGCGTTGTGGTGAAGTCCGCCAGGACATCATCTGCCTCTTTGTAGATGGAGCAGGCCGTGATAGCCAGATTCGCTTCATTAATCTCCTACTCTTCTTCTTGTTGTAACTGCTGTTGCAGGAGGCGCGTGATGCGCCCCGGATGCCGGGCAGTTTCATCTTGTGGTTTCCCCGCCGCATGCGCACCATTCTGCACTCCCACGGCCTTAGTTTTGTCATGAGGTACTATGAACGCCTCATGGTCAGTGGTGATGCATTGATCCCGGCGAGTGTCGAGGGTCACACGCGGGGCCACCGGCTACTCATCCGTCTTCTCCAGATCAAGAAGGGTGAGTGGCACACTGTCGGCTTCCCCCTCCTCTAGCGTCTCCACGTAAGAGTCGTAGAAAGGTTGGAGTAGAGCAGGCTCACTAGACTGCTTAGTCTCCCAAGCAGAGCGCGTCAGGTTCTCGAAGAAGATAGCATCTCTGCTAGTGATAATGCGATGGGAGTCTTTGTCATAGAACTCCCATCCCTTCATGTTAGGGCTTTGTCCGAGAAAGAACCCCCATGTTGCTTTGTCTGCTAGTTTCCGCCGACGTTCCTTTGGGACATGGAGCAGGGCCATGCACCCAAAGGTGCGTAACATGGAGATGTCAGGTTTGTCATCGTGCCATGCCTGGAAGGGTGTCATGCTCTGTAGCGACACGTGTGGCACACGGTTGCGCACCCACACTGCTTGCCGGAGTGCAAATGGCCACCACGAGTTGTCGAGCTGTGCACCAAGCAGCATCGACTTCAGCGTCTCTTGCATTGTGCGGTTTGCTCTCTCCGCCACGCCATTCTGCTGCGGAGTGTAGGGCGTAGAGAACTGCTGCACGATGCTGAGATCCTCCAGTTGAGTGACAAACTCTGTGCTGGTGTACTCGCCAGCACCATCTGAGCGTAGAACCTGTAGTTTTCTGTTGCTTTGCCTCTCGGCCATCGCGAGCCACTTGAAGAAGCATGCTGGGGCTTCATCTCTTGTTCGGAGTGGATAGCTCCAGACCATCCTTGTGGCATCGTCAACAAAGAGCAGAAAGTAGCGATGCCCTCCGTAGACTGTAGCCGTTGGTAAAGGTCCACAAATGTCGGTGTGGACTAGTTTCAGCTTCTGGCTGACGTCGCACTTCTTAGCCAGAGGAAACATCTCTCGTGGTAGTTTGGCCCGCACACAGTCTTCACAAGGTTCTGCTGCATCCTTACTGCCGCTTTCTTTGATATCAAGACCGTTGACCTGTTCGTGCTTCTGCATTGTCTGTACGGTTTGATTGCTGATGTGGCGGAGCCGTTTGTGCCACAAAGTGAGGTCTGAGCCAGAAACCTGGTGGAGACTAGATGCTGCGAAGGGCGTATCTGGCCCTTTTGTTGGAGCTGGTGCTGCAAAATCCAGCTCAATCATGCCGTGCAGAAGAAGGCGACCTTTAGCAAAGGTCTCGCCTTCACGGCTCTTAAGGGTCACATGTTGTCCGTTACTGACGATTCGCGCGCCCCTCTTCATCAGCTGCCCGAGTGACAGGAAGTTCACCGCGATCTCAGGTATGTACAACACGTCCCGGAACTTGACCTGGGCACCATCGTACCCAGTCACTGTCATCTTCCCTTTACCCAAAACAGGCACTTGTCGCTTATTCGCAACGGTGACGAAGCCTTTGGAGCAGGGTTCCAGCTCGTGGAGGCAGGCCTTGTCATGGGTGATATGTGAAGTGCACCCACTGTCAAGGTACCACACGTAGATGGATCGTACTAGCTCATCACTCTGTTTAGTTGAGAGCTAGAAGACAGATCCTGTATAGTCGAATTGCTTCTCTTTGCCTCCATCCTGCTTCCCTTCCTCTTTGTTCACGTCTCTCTTAGGTTGCTTCTTCTTACAGCCAGCTGCCTTCTTCTCCCCCTTTCCTCCTGAGTCTTTTGTTTTGTAACGTTGCTGTCGCTGGGCTTGTTCCTCATCCCACATCCTTTTCCTGCATTCCCACTTCATGTGCCCAATCTTCTTGGATTAATGGCACTTCACTGCAGGACGTGACCCTGCATTCTGGCCGCGTGCACTTCGGGTGAAAGCGTTTGGTTCAGAGTGGGCAGACAACTGGGTGGATGCGGAGTTCCTTGTGGACTGGCTGTTCCGCGAGGGCTGAGCAGTGGACACGGCAGCACTCACACCTTGGTAAGTTGCATTGCTCAAGATTCTCTCCTTTTCTCTTGTCAGCTGCCGGTCACGTTTCTCTGTCAGAAGCATCTTGCAAACGTATGCTTCTGTGAGCTCTGCTTCATGCTTGAACTTGAGTACCTTCCGAACGTTGTCCCAGTCCCCAGTCAGACTGTTGAGGAGAAAGGTCACAAATACAGGCTCAGAGACAGGACCGTCTGTCATTGCGAGCTGATCGCGAAGTGACTTCGCTTTGTTGATGTAGGATTCGATGTTGTAGAAGCCATTGAGGTTGATGTGCGACAGTTCCGTCAGGAGGTGAGATTTGAGGGTTGAATCGCCAGACATGTAGGTCCGTAGCAGGTAGGACCAAGCCTGGCGAGCTGGCTCAGCAGTCTCCTCGTACATCCGTATGGCTTGCTGGATGCGAGGAGTCAGATGGTCGTCCAGCACCATGAAAGCAGCTCTGGTGAAGTAGTTGTACTCAGCCACCACGCTAGAGAGCGACCCTGGGGGCGGAGGCGTGTTGTAGCCGTTGTAGAACTTCCAGATGCCGTGTATTTGGGCCGCTTGTTTGAACTTGTGCGCCCAGTGTGGGAAGTTCTCGCCATCGAATTTGTCAACGTTGAGCTTGTGCAGATTTAATGAGGCTGCTACTTGAGGCACACCGTCCTCCAGGCCTTGGTACGCTTTGCCTTGTGCTGCCGCTTGTGGGAGTGGCACAAAGCCTTGTGCCATTAGCTGCCCTTGTGGTGTTACTTTCATCCTGCATGAACTGGTTCTGGTTGTGCCGCAAATGGTTGTGGTCCTAGTGCTTGGTGCATCTGCTGATAGTGTGCCATGGGTGGCACCATCGGAGCTTGTTGTGGCTGTTGAGCCACAAACGGCTGTGGCATGCCTCCTTGTGGTGCTGCTACCGGCTGCACTTGTGGAGGCATGGCTGGTTGCACGACTGGGGGAGGGCTCACTTGAGGCAGATGTGCAGACGATCCTTGTGAACCATGTTGCCACTGCATCTGCTGCTGCTGTTGCTGCTGTTCCTGAAACTGCTGCTGGTGAAGCTGCTTTTGCTGATCCCATGCCAGCTGCTACTGAAGTTGTGCGATTTGGGCTACTTGAGCCGCATGTGACTGTTGTAGCTGCTGTGTCTGCGATGCTTGAGCTGCATGGGTAAGCTGCTCCTGTTGACGTAGGAGCTCTTGAGCAGCAATCTGTTACCTCAGCGCCTCCCTCTCTTGCTCCACAGCTTGACGTGCTGCGGCTTCTTGTTGTGCCATACGCTGCGCCTCCTCCGCCAAGCGTTGCGCCTCTGCAGCTTGGCGTTGTGCGTGGCCTGCGACATGGCGCCCCCTGCTCTTGGCCCATGCGCATGCCATGCAAAACTGATTGGTCATCAAGTGCAGGAGAAGCTGATTGTGCGTTCTCTTCTTCCATGTTGCTCGTGCTTCTGTGCAGGTGGAACGCCGCTCACGCGCGTGGAGTGGCGTCACCTCCGCCTCTGGCTCCGCACTTGTACAGGGCTTGTGGAGAACGTCTCCACCACCAACGTAGTCTGCTGCTACTGCTGCTACAAACTGCTGAGAGCACCGCCTAGTGCTCTGATACCATGTTGATTTTGTGAGACAGGCAGCAAGGGCTAGGACCCTTGCTGATAGGATCTTTGGGTGATCAGCAGTGCTACATGTACAATAGCAGGGCAAGGGTTGGGAATCTGGACTGAAATCTTGATTGATACAAAGTACAAGTATGGTACATGGAAAATCCTAGGCAAGCTAGGCTAGCACAGCTCCTGGCCCACAGAGGGGCAACGCCTTGATACAATTCCAAAAAATCTGTATCTTTTCGTACAAAGCTCTGATTGCCGTGCCGTCTGCGCCAACTCGTAGGGTGCAAATAGGGTGCAAGTAGCGCGCAACTAGGGCGCAACTAGGGCACAACTAGGGCGCAAGTAGGGTGCAAGTAGAACCCAACTAGGGCGCAATAAGTACGCAACTAGGGCGTATGTTGGGCGCAAGTAGGGCGCATCTTGGATGCAACTGGGGCGTGACTAGGGTGCCACTAGGGTGCAACTAGGGCATAGCTAGTGTCCAATTAAAATGCAATTAGGGCGCAACTAGGGCGCAAGTAGGGCGCAGCTAGGGCGCAACTAGGGTGTAAGTAGAGCGCAAGTAGGGTGCAACTAGGGAGCAACTAGGGTGCAAGTAGGGCGCAAGTAGGGCGCAATAAGGGCGCAACTAGGGCGTAACTAGTGCCCAATTAAGGCGCAACTAGGTCTCAAGTAGGGCACATGTATCACGCAACTAGGGCGCGAGTAGGATGCAAGTAGGACGCAAGTAGGGTGCAAGTAGGGCATAAGTAGGGTGCAAGTAGGGCAGAACTAGGCCACAAATCGGGTGCATTTAGGGTGCAAGTAGGGTGCAAATAGGGCGCAACTAGGACTCAACTAGGGTGCATCTAGGACATAAGTAGGACACAAGTACGGTAAAAGTAGGGCGCAACGAGGGCGCAACTAGGGCGTAACTAGGGCGCAAGTAGGAAGCAAGAAGGGCGCAACTTGGGCGCATCTAGGATGCAACTAGGACGCAACTAGGGCGCAAATAGGATGCAACTAGGGCGTAGCTGGTACCCAACTGAGGCGCAACTAGGGTGCAACTAGGACGTAACCAGGGCTTAACCAGGGTGTAAGTAGGGCGCAAGTGGGGCGCAAGAAGGACGCAACAATGGTGCTGTCAAAAAATCCATGTGATGCGGTCCCGACGTTGGTCTGATCGTCTTTTAGTGGGTCACGTCTTCTGTTTTGGGCGGATCTGAGATTGAGCGTGAGCTTTGTGGTCGCCTAACGCTATGTGAGCAGGAATTTAGAGAAAATCAGTTTTGCAAAGGGAATAACCGCATTTTGCGTTAGTTTGTGAACATAGAGAAGATCAGCACATTTATAGGGCTAGTCATGAGCTTTCTACCACACCAAACCGCACACGATTCGGCCAAGCGTAGCCCATGTTACGCTTGCCGAAGCACATGTCTTACCCACCATAGAAACACGTAATGCCTCCATGGCGCGCACACTCCATGTCGCCTTCTTTCACGTGCGAAGCGCCTTTCCCAAGGCGAAGATCCCATTGCAAGTGGTGTAGGGGTCCCCTGCACTGTTTTGACGCAGCTCTCCCAGTTTTGGGTCGAGTTTGGTGATGGGGTGTGACGAGGTTTGAAACCTGTCCGCGGACCTGCAGTAAGAATTTTGACTAAGTCCCAAAGGAACAAAACGTACTACCGAGTTTCGGACGTCGAGCCAGGATTTTGGCCAAGTCCCTCAGTAAGAAAGTGCAGTACAGGATCCGGTGGATTATCCACCGGACGCCTCGGCAGACCTTCCGGAGCAAAATATCCAGGTGGAACTTTTGTTATTCGGCCCGGTCGATTATCCACCGGAAGTCGAGTCGCGGCCAGCTCTTAGAGCCGCCGCACACCCTCCAACTTTGGAAGACCATATCTCCCTCGATACTTGTCCGATTCCGGTGAAACAACTTCTATCAGATTCAGTGACTCGTCAACTTTCAGGGGAAAGCATTCATTTTAGAATCTGAGCAATCCTTGAGCCGCTAGATCCACCGACGAGGTATTTCCTCTCTCTGGCGGCTCGTCACCGCCTCCCGGCGCTGCACTTGGGCATGCGGATGGATCAATTTTCAACAGGTGCAACTATGAGGCAACTAGGGCGTAGCTAGTGTCCAACTGAGGCACAACTAGGGTGCAACTAGGGCACGACTAGGGAGCAACTAGGGCAAGTATTGGGAAAGGGTTTATTTAACTAGGACGCAACGAAGGCATAACTAGGACGCAACTAGGGCGCAAATAGGGTGTAAGTAGGGTGCAACTAGGGCGTAACGAGGGCACAAGTAGGAAAAAAGTAGGGCATAAGTAGGGCGCAACTAGGGCATAACTAGAAACAACAAGGGAACAACTAGGGCGCAACTAGGATGCAAGTAGGGCGCTACTAGGATGCAACTAGGGCGCAAGTAGGGCGCAAGTAGGGTGCAACTGGGGCACAACTAGGGCGTAAGTAGGGCATAACTAGGGGGCAACTAAGGCACAACTAGGGCGTAGCTAGTGTCCAACTGAGATGTAACTAGGATGCAGCTAGGGTGCAACTAGGACGTAAGTAGGGCGCAACTAGGGTGCAAGTACGACACAAGTAGGTTACAACTTGGGAGCAACTTGGGCGCAAGTAGAGCGCAAGTAGGGCATAACTAGCATCCAAATAAGGCACAACTTGGGCGCAATAAAGGTGCAACTAGGCCACAAATAAGGTGCAAGTATGGCACAACTAGGGTGCAAGTAGGGCACCACAAGGGCGAAACGTGGCCGCAACTAGGGCGAGCTAGTGCCCAATTGAGGTGGAACTAGGGAGTGACTAGGGTGCAACTAGGGCGCAACTAGGGCGCATCTAGGACTCAAGTAGAGTGCAACTAGGGCGCAACTAGGATGCAACTAGGGCTGAACTAAGGCGCAACTAGGATGCAAGTAGGGCGTAGCTAGTGCTCAACTGAAGCGGAACTAGGGCACAACTACAGTGCTACTAGGACACAACTTGGGCGCAACTAGGGCGCAACTAGGGCGCAACTAGTGTGCAAGTAGGGCACAACTGAGGCACAACTAGGACACAAATAGGGTGCGAATAGGGCGCAAATAGGACGCAAGTAGGGTGTAGCTAGTGCCCAATTCGGACACAACTTGGACGCAACTAGGGCACAACTAGGGAGCAACTAGGGTGCAAGTAGGGCGCAAGTAGGATGCAACATTTGGTACAACTAGGGCGTAGCTAGTGTCCAACTGAGGTGCATCTAGGGAGAAACTAGGGCACAACTAGGGAAAAAGTAGGGCGCAACTAGGGCGCAACTAGGGCGCAACTAGGACACAAGTAGGGGGCAACTAAGAAGCAACTAGGGCTTGGGCGCAACTAGGATGTAACTAGGGCGTTCCTAGTGCCCAATTGAGGTGCAACTAGGGCACAACGAGGGCGTAACTAAGCCGCAACTAGGGCGCAGCTTGGACGCAACTGAGGTACAAGTAGGGTGCAACAAGGGTGCAACAAGGACACAACTAGGGCGCAACTAGTGTGCAACAAGGGCGTAGCTAGTGCCCAACTGAGGCGCACCTAAGGCGCAAGTAGAACTCAACTAGGACACAACTGGGGCAAGACTGAGGCGCAACTATGGCACAACTAGGGTGCAACTAGGTAGCAAGTAGGACACAAGAACACTGCAAATAGGACGCAACTAGGGCGCAACTAGGGTGCAACTAGGGTGCAACTAGGGCGTAGTTGTTGGAGAGATGCTCCTCACCATGGCAGGAGTGGCTCCAAAAAGGAACACCAAAAAGACAAGCCTTAGTGTCTTAGTGGTTAATGGTGTCCACCTCTAGAGGCAGGGGCCTGAATTCAAGTCCCACAAGATGAATTTCTGCCCTGCCTCGAGGGAGGTGAAAAATAGGTGCCACGAAGCTAGCTCAACCTCTAGAGTTCCTCCTTATGTTTCTAGAAGGCTAGGGTAAGGTTCACGAAGGTGGCACACCTTCTAGAAGGGGTGAATTGTCCTACAAGGAATCGAGAGGTGTCTTGGTCTTCTGGACACCTTGTCTCCTACTAGAAGCAAGCTGAGAAATCTAGGAAGGGGCAGAATCTTCTAGAGGAGGGAATACATGCCTTCCTAGGTGGGAAAAAGGACAGCCTACCAAGGGAAACTCTAGAAGGCATAGAATCTTCTAGGAAGCTTCAAATCTGGCATTCATTGATGTTTCGGAAAGCTTAGATGAGTGGCTATAAAATGCCACTACTTTTAAGCCCTGATCAAGAGTTCATTCCCAGTCAATTGAGGCCAAAACTATAGCCACACTCTCTGACTAGTTTTCTGCCATCCTTGGAACCAGTTGCCTCCATAGTTTCAGCCTCTCCAAAAACAGTTGGTGGTGTGAACCAGCCACTGCTAGGGACCCTCCAGGGTGCACAATCACCCTCAGGCCAACATTAGCTAGTGCCCAACTGAGGCGCAACTAGGGCGCAACTAGTGTACAGCTAGGGCTCAAGAACGGCACAACTAGGGTTCAACAAGGACGCAACCAGGGTACAAATAGGACGCAAGTAGGGCGAAGCTAGTGCCCAACTGAGGCGCAACTAGGACGTAACTAGGGCGCAACTAGGGCACAACTAGGGCAAAAGTAGGGTACAAGCAGAGTGTAACTAGGGCGCAACGAGGGCGGTGCGTACGCTTGCGCGTTGCATGCGCGGCGCAATTTGGTCGCAGGGTGCGCTGGAGGGGCCGTGTCGCGGAATTAACCGGTGACTTCTTGGACTTCGCAGTGCACACTCGGCTACATCACTTTTTTCTCACACAGCTGGCCAATTAATGGCCCATGTGCCAACTAGAAAACACACATGACAGTCCATGTGTGATTAAAGTGGTTTGCAATTCACATGCATACCACGCGACCAGGTTTGGTCACTCACATGCGACCAAACTGGTTCGCACTTTGCACACTCACAAAGAAAACACGAACTGAAAACTAGAAAGTGGTACAACATCGATTTTCTCTCCCGGCCATCGGAGAGTGCGGCCAAAACTGCCGGCCGGGGCCAGCTTGCCCGCACGTCCGGTCCTCGCGGGTTGTCGCGATGCTTGGACCACGAAACCCCTCTTTTTTTTTTCTCGTTGCTCATCTCAGCTGGCCGCCACGTGTGGCCATCCGCGTCGGCGGGTTTTGCCACTCCGCCAACACCCAGCACCTCTTCAGAATCTCCCCCGCTCACCCCCCTTCCACTCCCCTTCCCCATTTAATCTCCCTTCCCCTCTCCCCCGCCCACTCCACCCTGTTCCCCTCCCCCTCTCTCCCTGTCTGTCCTTCCTGTCCTCTAATCCTCTATCCCTCCAGTACCTCTCTTCTCCCTGCGATCTGTCCCCCTCCTCTTCCTCTTTCCCTCTCCCCTACTTCCTCTCTCCACCTCTTCCAATCTGCCTTTATCCCCGTGTCAACCCCCCCCTCCCCCGGTCCCGCTCTCCTGTCCCTCCTTCGACCTGTTCCTCTCTGATACTCGTGTTTACATACCCTTCCCTCTCTTTCCCGCTCTCCTTACCACCCTTCCTCAATTCCTCCTTCAAACCATCCGTCCATCCTTCCCTCACCCTCCCTCCTTCCTCTTACTCTCCCTGCCTCTCCCTTCTTCCCCTCTCCCTCCCTTCTTCCCTCTCTCCCTCCTCCATCCCTCCCTGCCTGTCCTTCAGGGAGGTAGGGGGTCTTGCTCCAGCGAAGGAGAATGAGGACATGGTGGCTGCGTCCTCTTGTACGGTCAAAGCATCCGCAGTGTTGCACTGCTGCCTCTGCTGTTCATGCTGCAATGTTGCACAGGTTTCACTTTTTTTTTAGTGCACTTCTGACCATATTTGTCCTGTCCTTCTTCCAGTACTCATTGTGCCACCTCTTTTCAGTTCTTATCTTCACCTGGCGCTACCCTTACTGTTGCTGTGCCACCCACTGCCTGTCATGCAGGCCACCTTGAGGAGAAATACACGTAGAAAGCCATGGAGGGAGGCACCCAGAGCGACAGGTTGTCTTCACTGCCGCAGCAGCTGCTGGAGACAGTCGTGCAGAGGCTGAGTGTGTGAGACGTGTGGAACCTATGTCGGACAATTCGTGTGATGCAGACTGCCGTGCGGCAGTGTGCGTGGACCAATGAGGTGAAGCTGGGTGGTTATGGTAGAAGAGACGAGGAGTTTTGCAATGGACTTCTTCCCACCATCATGTTCGCACCTGGCAGCATACGTCGCATGCGGCTCCGAGGGCTGTCTACGTGTGAGCCCTTGTGTGAACGCCAGATCCAGCATCTACAAGAATTGTTCTTGGTCCATGCGCCCTACGTGCAGTTTGTTGAACTTGATCATAACTTCTGTGAAGCATCTCTGTGGTCTCATCTCTTTGCCACGTCATCTTCTTCATCCACACCGTCACCTCAAGACTCAACGCCAGAGAAAAATGTCACCGGCTCCTCCTCACTTTGCAAGCTTGTCTCCGGCTTTCAAGGGTCGGAGGCGGAGCTGTCCTTCTTGCAGTCTGTCACCAACCTCACTCACCTCACTCTGCTTCAGAATGCGATGCGTGATATGGACGTTCGTGTGCTAGCTTATCTGCCTGGTTTGAAGTCGCTGCGGGTGTGTGTTAACAACATACCGGCAAGCCCCCTCCTTGGGAACTCTTCTTCTGCCTCTTCTGCATCTGCTTCCTCTGCCGTTACTGCTCACACTGCTACTGCCTCAGGCTCGAACAATTCCACTGCAAACGCTGCTATCCAGCATGGAGACCATCAGCTCTTCCCGCTTCTCACTTTGCTTGACATTTCAGGGCTTGAGGGGTCGTTGGACTTCGGCATGTTTCCTGAACTGAAAGAGATTTGTATAGCTTCACTGGGAAACTTGCCTTTGCCCGAGGGCCTTGAAGGGCCTGAGGTGGAAAGCTCCTTCCTGTCTTCTCTCACCAAGCTCACTCGCCTCACTCTGTGTCAGACATACAGTAGCGATGACGCAGTGAAGGCTGCAGCGAAGCTACTGCTTCTGAGGACGTTGATGTTGGATGGCGCGCACAATCTCAACCTGTCGGATGACACTCTGGACTTGGCGTCCCATCTGGAATGTGTGGAGCTGCGCTGTTGTCGGTGGTTGGCATTGGCACCCAGGTGGTTGGCAAAACTCTCAGCAGCACGGCATCTGGAATTGGATGTGCTTGAGATGGAAATTGGTGTCTTCTCCCTTCTGCCTTGTTTGGAGACGCTGCGGGTGTGTGTAGAAAACTTGGTCAGCCCCCTCCAAGAGACCGCTGTGCCTGCCTCTTCTGCATCTGCTACCTCTGCTTCAGGCTCTCAGGCTAATATGAGGGAGTACTGGGTAACACCAAGGTGAACTCATTTGACCTTGATGCAAGGACAAACTCAGAAAACAAAAAACAGGTAAAAGGTGTAACTCTGGCTTCAGAAGAAGGATAAGGAAGGTGAAAAGCAGGAGAACAGAATATGAGGGCCATGAGGAGGGGAAGGCGGAGGAGGAGGGGGGGGGGAGTAGGGTGCAGGAGGAGGAAGGAG